>PVIY010034455.1:0-27090 GCA_004026745.1 Myrmecophaga tridactyla
GGGGAAGGGAATGGAGGAGGGTAGGACACAGGGAGAGGGTTCACGCTGCAGCAGGAAAGAACAGAATGAAGCTGGGTCTGTCTCTGGGTACAACTCCTACCCCATTTCCACTTTAGGGTCCAAGACGTGCCCCAGACCCTCAAAGGGGGCCTCACACGTGGGGTCATACACCCCGGGGTTCTCCCAGGGGTGTCATGGACCCACTGCTCGGGGGCCCGGCGCAGGTGGGTGGGGAGGAGGGTTTTCAGGCCCCTCTTTCCTCAGTCTGCTGCCTCCCCCGTGTGCATGTGCACGCACGTGTGTAGTTACTTTCACTGTTAAAAGTATTAATTTTACACAGAGTCAACATCATTCCCACACGGGGTCTCTCTACCAGAACCTGGCACTTGCTGAAATGCAGCTTCCGAGGTGCCACCACCCCCTGCCACTTTTCTGTGATGTTCCTTCCTCACCTTCCCCGGAATATGGTGCGCCTGGTTTCTCATTGACTGTCTGCCTTCCCCTCTCTGTTATGGGACCGGGGAGGATTTGCTTAAGGGTCCCTCGTCCTCCCCTGTCTAAGTGCCTAGATTAGGCCTGGCCCAGAGCAACCGCAGCTGATACCTATGGAGTGGGTGAATTCTCCATCTGGCACCCCCCACACAAAAATGAAGGAAGCAAACAAAACCAAAACACCACAATGCAGGTCTCCTGGGGGCACGTGACGTGAACGCTCACAGCTGGGACAGAAAAAGTGGGTTTCCCACATTTTATCCATGGCGAGAATAGAAGGAGATGGAGGCTGTTTGGAGCTGACCAGGGAAATGCAGCTCGCAGCCTATTTCATTCTCAAAAAGAATGGATTGTTCCAGGAAGCACAGACTGAAGTTTCAACGTGGTGAAATGAAAAGCAATCCATTAGGGAACAGAAAAGCAGGAGGGCAAGCCATGCTGACCTGGCAAATCAGCTTGGGATGCTGTCCAAGGAGGAAAAACGCATAATGCACACACACACACTGAACCTTAGAACTTTAAAATGAAATCATTTAAAGGAAAAAATAGATCTGGCCCTAGAAAGACCTCAGGGTGATAAAAGTAGTGCATCCTCATTGTGGGGCAGGCAACATTGTGAATGAACCTGGGACATCTGGTGAGGCAAATTAACCAGAAACAGAAGAGCAATTATTGTCTGGTCTTGTTTAGAAAATGTTTATAAGAAAAACAGGGGCCTAGATGGTAAGCTCTTAAAGCAGTCACATTTAGTCTGGAGTGGTAATTGTTATTTCTGGATTCTGAGAGGCTGTTTTATATATGTATAACCTGGTATTTAGAGATAAGAACAAAGCCGATCAGGTTGGGATTAAGGTAATTCAGAATACAGGGGTAAGGAAGACAATTGTCTGTATTTTAGAACCTTATCTACAATCTGAGACCAAAGGAAGAAAAGTTTATTTTGTCCAGAACCTAAATTTTCTGTAGCACATAATCTAATTCAATCTGTCTGGACAGATCACTTAACCCAAACATAGGGAGCCCAGAATAAGAATGAAGGCCTTTAATCCTGTAATCCAGGCTTAACGTAATGCCTGGACACATCCCAGAGTCTATTAAGCAGATAATCAAACGTATTGGCAAAGTCCCTCGAGGAATGGGAGAAAAAATATGGAACTACTAAACTTTACCACTGAGGAAACCTTTGATACTGTGTCAAACATTAGGGACACCCAAATCAATAGGCCAAGATGAGGCTTGCTTTTGTAAAGCTTATGTATGTAGTGGGGAAGCTTAGCCTACCTATAGGCATGCCTAGGAGTTACTTCTAGAGGACCTCTTTTGTTGCTCAGATGTGGCCTCATTCTCTCTAAGCCCAACTCTGCAAGTGAAATCATTGCCCTCCCCCATACATGGGACATGACATTCAGGGGAGACATGGGAGATGACTCCCAGGGATGAGCCTGGCCTTGGTACCATGGGATCCACAATGCCATCCTGACAAAAAGGGGGAAAAGAAGTACAACAAATAAGGTATCAGTGGCTGAGAAAGTTCAAATAGAGTTGAGAGGCTCCTCTGGAAGTCACTCTTATTCAAGCTTCAGTTAGACATCGCTACCTACCATAACTTGCCAACCCCCAACCTAAACTATTCCTGCCAATCCTAAAAAACACTTTGGGCAGTGTATGAGATTCTACAAAGTTCCATGCACTAGGGTAACCTTCCAGAAATCTACCACCTCCAGATGGGTCCCTGGACTAGATAAGTCCTGACATGTAGAGGGGCCAGCCTCTCCAGAACATCAACTCGTTCCATCCCCTTATCCCGTATTATCGATGGCCCCTTCCAACATGAAAACCTTAGAATGGGTATAGCCCAAATACCCCTAAAGAGTGGGAGAAAGATCAAGGTGATGGCGGAGTTTTGAAGAGAAGGTATGGTTTAACAAATGAGTATGATTGCTGAGTCATTAAATTGATCGTTTAGTCTCCAGTATCTTAGAGCAGCCAGAAGTAAAAACCTAAAATTGTAGAATTGTAACCCATACCAAACTCTGAAATCTGTTCTGCAACTAATTATTGCCATGTGCTTTGAAATGTACTGCTTTTTTGTATATGTTATTTTTCACAAAAAAGAAAAAAAAAAAAAAAAAAAGGAGTGCACCCTCACATTCCTGTTTACCTAGAAACAGGTTAAAGTGTTGGCTCAAGGAACCAACTTTGCGTCCTCTCCTTATGTCAGCAGTTCTGCCACCCACTGCTGAGGGAGGGAAGGTTCCAGCACAAGCGGGCAAGGAGAAAGTGAGTTAGTCTCAACCCCGCACCCCCCTTCCTCATCATGGGCTGCAAGCGCTTTGCTGGGACACCTGAGCGCCACTTTCCTGCCTGCCTAACTTAAAGCAGCGAGTATGGCACAGCGTCCTTACCCTCAGACAAGCCATGGACTTCCAGTAGCTCCTTCGTACCAGGACAATGATTCTGGTCATTTATTGAACAATTATTTTGTTCTGACCTCGGAGAAAGCAAAGATATACCTGGAAGTTTGCAGCCCAACAGGTCACAGGGTGGGAAAACGCACCTTGTGAGGCTATGGTTTTGCTTTCGGTGTTAGGAGGTTGGTAACCAGGACGGGGCAGTGAAGAGCAGGGGCAATTTAAAACCAGTTGCCTTTGGAAATCCACTGGGACTCACTGTAGCATACTGGAATGCTTTCTGAGCTACTATTCACCACATGTCACGAAGAGGATATATGCCCAGAGGAATGGGCAAGGGCCCCAGTTCCTCCTGGAGTTTCCCTGACAGAAGCGACTTGCCAGGTGCTCGGTGTGGAAGGGCTAGAGGGGACCCCACTCATGCCTAGGACTTCAGAGCTCGGGGGCCCCTGACTACGTGGGGCTGGCTCCCACTCTGGCTTTGGCAGCCACAGGTTCCTAGGACAGAAAGAAGGACGCTTCCCGCCTCACTCCTGGGGCTTCTGAGAACAGCACAGGCTGGGAGAGAGGGAAGGCGGAAGTGCTTGGCTCTGCCAACCACAGCTGGGCATAAATCAGGCCCCAGCGGGAGGCGGTGGGTGGGGGCGCCCTGTGTTCCAGCTGTCCCCCCTGCTGCTGCGTGTGGTGGGCCTGGCCAGTTGAGTTCCCCTGCAAGCCTGGTCTCCCCCCTACCCCCCACCACGGTAGCAGGGCTCTGCTTGCCCCTAAGTCAGGCAAGTGGGCCCAAAGAAAGCTCACAGGACCTCGTCAGATCCCTGCTGCTGCTGGGGAGATGGTAGCCCCCCAGTTGTGGGAAATGGTCAGCCCAAAGCAGAGACCAAAATTACACAAAGGGAAAAACAGGAAGAGTCCGTGAAATGAAAACAGCATGGAAAGGTTTTGCATTTAACACCCACGTTGTCCTACTTTCACTTTCCCAAGAGAGAATTCTGTCATCCAGAGCCTGGGTGCCAAATATTTGCTCAGACTGAACACAGAGGCTTACAGTGACCGAGGAACACGAAACAGCTGAACTTGAACTCACTGCTCCTGGCGATGGGCCAGGTCCTCCCCCAGTGGGGTCTGTGGCCATACAAGCCTGCACGTCCCCCTCGGAGGGAAGGCTCTCTGGACCTGAGCTGGGAGCTTTTATAGACACTGGCCATCCAGCTCCCTCGCCCCTCTGAAAGAGGTACACAGGCCAGGTAACCAGCGTAACCCTGGCTCCCAGGCAGCTGCAGGCCCTGCCATAAGGAAGCAGCACTGCAGCGTCCCTAAGGAAGGTCTTCAGAGCAGTCTCTGAGAGCCGCTCACACCCACCACCCCAGCCCTCCAGCCCCAGGCAGAGCAGGCCCTCGGCTAACGCAATCAAGTCACAAGCTGAGCTGCTGTAAGAGGCAAACGGATTTCACCAGCGCTACTCACCATGTACGAAGGGAAGATGAGAACGCGTTTGTGCTTGCCGCAAGGCCACTGGGGATCATCCAGAAGATTTGGATCATAGTCGACACAGTCTCCCAGGCTGCTGCCTGAAGGTCACATACAGAATAATGGCTAAAGGCCCAGGGACCCTCGAAACCAGAGGTGGCTGGGCGGATGCTCAGTGTACAGTTAGGCTGCAGAAAGGCTGGGCGCCCAGAACCACACTGCCAGCCCTGGCTTTTAACAGCCATCGCTGCATGCCAGTGAAGGGTGCCCTCCCCAAAAGGCTTTACAAAATTCTTAACATTCTGACCCTTTCTCCATTTTAAGAAAATGATGTATTAACCTCAGTGACCCAAGAGAGCACAGAACTTGACAAAGGGTGAGAGAGGCAGACAGCTCTTCCCATTACAGGACATGGAAGATTAAATCAGTAAACCAGTGGTGCCCTCTGAGAAGCAGGATTTGGTGTGAATGCTTCGGGGTGGGCTATTGGTCCCAAGGGCGTGAATGTGTCAATGTCACGTGGACACAAACCAGAGCAGCACCCAGGCATAAGGCTGCACATGACACAGGCTGCCTGCCCCTTAGGACAGATGCTTCAGGACTCAGCACCAGGGACGAGACCTATGTCACTCCTTGTTCTCCTGGGGTATCTCGGGGTGAAGAGAAGGTTGCTTTGCAGAGCCTTCTCCCTTTTATCAATATTTGCAAAGGTCTTTGTACGCAAAGCTGGAAGAACTGGTCTCCCCTTGAGCTGGCAAGTCTACTCAGCCCTCACCCTGTGCTTCAGGCCTGATTATCTGAAAGAAAGCCATGCTTGAGCACAAGGAAAAGGCTGGAAAGAACCAGATAATGGTGGAGATGAGGACTTGAGTGGCCACCCTTGCACGGTGGCATGTTGCAGAGCCCCTGGCATATCTCCTTTGTGGGCCCTTGGGGTGTTGGCAACTGAAACATCTAGTTAGAGAGATGACCCCGGGGCCAGGCTGTGAGCCTGCCCGGCCTGAAATCAGGCTCTCCCCAAAGCCACAGAGCCTGCAGAGTGAGTCCTGCTCCTGGGTGCCTGCCCTCTGGCCTACCCCACAGGCAGACCCAATTCACACTGAAAACTGGGGTACCTCCTGCCACGAGATGCCCAGACGCAGCAGGGCTCCAGGTTACCTGTGTCGAGGCTCCCCTGGGTGCTGCTTGCCCGTCCCAGGGAGAGGCTGCGGTGGCTCAGGCTACGGAGCTGGGCGAAGGAGGAGGTGGAGTCGGTGGTATTTCTCCGGGCTCCGAAGGCATTTGTAGGCAACAGAAATTGGGTGTAAGAAACAGTCTAAAAGGCGAAGACAAAAAAAACGGGCAAGTAATTATTCCCAGGCAATGCCGGGTTTGCATCCGACCAAGCTAAGCTGCCACCTTGAGTTCAGGTCCACACTCTCATAACTCTAAAACCCGGATATATCTGAAAGAGGAAACTTACTGTGGCACTTGTTTGGGCCCATCTGTGCCCAGACTAACCTGAACTGACCCGCTCTGGCATATAACTTTAATGTATCCTACTTAGTGTGACAAGTCACCTTACTCTGCAGAGAGTTCCTTGTCACCAAGCACGTGTCTCAGAGCCAGCCTGGGGTGTTGTGCAATGTGTGAGATGCACACCGCGTTATCCTTTCTGATCCACCAAAACACATCTGGCCCGAAGAGTCTCTGATAAGGGTGTGTGGACGAGTGCCACATTCTCTTGGCAGATGGCATCTGCGATACTTGCTCTACTGCACACTCCCTGCTCTGGAGTGAACAGGCCACCCCTTCAGCGCAGGGATGACATGGCTGGTGTGCAGCAGGGAGGCCCGGCAGCCCCACCTGGGGGAAAACTACCCTGGGAGGGTTTCCCCAGAGAAACACTAGCATCGGGTCCACAAATGGGCTCTGGGAGAGTTTATGAGGACCACCTGGGACCCGGCAGGGAAAAGGCAAGTCTGTCTTTCAATCCTTCACTCATGGGATTGTGGATGAAAGAGGAATCTGAGCAGCTCAGTAGCTGCCCCACAAAGCCGGAGGTCTTCACCTTTCAGGACCACGGGTCACCGGATGCTGACAACCTGGCTGGCCTGACCCCAGGCAGGGAGCGGGAACGCTGCTGGCTTGCCGACACCGGCCCTTGACGAATGTTCAAACCACAGCCACTATTCCCAGAGCCCAGCATGTCAGAGTGTGAGGTGTGTGTGTGTACGTGTGTGTGTATGTGTGTGTGGGAGACAGAGAGACGGGTGGGTGAGTGTAGCACATTCAGTTGTAAACAGCACTGGCAGAAAAATAAATATCCTTTGCAGACTCTAACCATCTTCTATCAAATCACTGGCTTGGTGGCAACCATCTGCTCACCGCGGTAGGGGTTGGAAGGGATGACATTACAGTCCCGGGAGCCTGTCCACACTTTTCCCTTCACAAGGGGGAGACTGAGGTCTAGGGTGCTGAGCCCCTTCTTTCACGGGGGCGTCCACAACAACCCTGTAGGGAAAGCCAGGCAGCCTTACCTTCCCGTGGGCGCCCAGCTCAACGCCTTCAAGGCCAATGACCTCCTTCAGGCTCGAGGCCCCTGCCGATTGTCTCCCTCCATCCAGCTTCAGATCCCTGGGGAGGAGGAGCCAAAGAAAATGCTTTGGTTTCCCCACCCCTGATAGAGCCACGGTGATATTTACTGCCTCAGACACCACAGCCGCGGATGGAAATGACCATAGGACCTGGAGGATTGGGTGTCACTTCATCCATCCCTTGGGGCTCTTCGGTGACAGTAGCTTCACCTGGTTTCAACCACTTTGAAATAAACCCGACCAGGATGGAAAGACTGAAGATGAAAGTCAGGCTCCGAGACCGCTGGCCTTCTTCCGCCACAAGGCCCCCTGGACTCTTCAGGATGGGTCCAACTGGAAGCGGGACCATCCCTGACACTGCAGGACCGAGACTGGTTTTCTGGGGTTCTGGCTGCTGGGTTCTTCTCAAATGGCCACCCCCTTTATTAGAAGGGAGAAACAAAATCCTGTCCTAAACAGCTCTCAAGTTTATTCCTGGTAATGCAAGAATTAATGCCACAATAGTCACCCAGCTATGTTACAAGGCTGCCCAGAAATGAATACCTTTCTATGAAAGGATGATCTGCAGAAATAACAAGAAGCATTTATGTGGCACCTCACGGTTTACACAGACTTCCACACATCATCTCTTTTATTCTTTAGGATGATCTGGTAAGTATTATTGTTATCATCCTACTTCACAGATGGGGAAACTGAGGCCCATAGTAGGGAGATGGCTTGCCCAGGGTCCTATACCCAATACTCTTTTGCATACATCATGTTTTCTCCAAGATGCAAGGTGGGTTGGCTGTGGCCATGTGCAGGCATACATGCTCACATTTCAAAGGCCTGTCTCCTTCTCTTGTAGTAGTAGTTTCCAAACTTTGCTGCATATTTTAAAATATACTGCCATCTGGCAGAATACTACCCACCCTGTGGTACCCTGATTTAGTGGGTTTGGGGTGCACCCTGGGCACAAAGAGCTCCCCAGTGACTGCAGTGCTCGCTGGTTCAAGCCACCCCAGACCAACACATTCTTGCTGGGTAGCACCACGCTCGGGAGCTGTCTCCCACAACCTAAGCAAGAACAAAGAAGATGTGATGGCAGGGCTCTCCAGGCCAAAGATAAAGTCATCAGGAAAAAAGAGAGAAAAGCAGCCAGCTGCATGGGGAGAAGAGAGAAAGGCCACCCTGAATACAGAGGGGAAAAGGGATTCTTTGACTTGGTTGAGCAATCATCCTATAGTCAATGGGCTTTCCACAGATCAAGTGGCTTCCTTTTTCTACCTTCAGTGCAGAGTGTGACTAATGACAGTTTAAAAACACAAGCCCTAGAGCTTCTGTACCTAGTAGGAACTACATTTTTACAGTTATCTCCTTGGGAAGGTAGGGAGCCTGCTCATGCTTCAAATATCTCTGGAGTGACTTTTGGAATCCACACCAAGGCTGGTCAGAGAAGGCAACCAACCAACCCATCACACGTTCTTAAAACTTTTTATCTGTAGGATTTTTTTCCTCCCGTTTGCTTGTTGGTGACCCTGAGCACCATTACTTGGCTTGATCGCCACTAGCTCATACAGTATTCACCAGATTTGAGTGTAAATGACTTTGGGCAATTGCAAACATCAAACTCACTCCTTAGGGATGGTCTGGAATAGTCAGTAACTCATGGAATTGTGATCCCATGGTTAGAAGTGCAGCTCACCCAAAGGAGAGCTCCAGCAGTGTCCTGAGCAATGGGGCACTCGGGTATGTTGGAGTTGCTCCATGGAGTTTTCTGGAGCGGGAGCCCACCGTCCGAGGACTGGGAAGTCCAGGACCTTATCGCCCCAGTGCCTTCTGAACAGGCGCTGGGCCAGCAAAGGCCCTTCAGGTGACTGACCACACACCCATGGCGGGGAAGCACACACAGGCTGGAGCAGAGAGGGCCAAGCTGGCAGACCAAGACTTGGGACGGTCAACTCCCAAGAGACCTCCACGCTGCGGCTCCACCTTCTAAATGGGAGCTCTGGGGCCATGCTCCAAAGGCTGTGCAAAGCAGACGCTGGAGCTGAACGCATTGGGGCACGAACAACGGAGTGAGGCAAAGATGCCCATGGCCGGCTGGAATGAGGGGGGCCCAGGAAAGACAGGAGGTGAGCTGGCTCAAAAACAGCATCTTTCATTTCATTCAAGAACCACGGGAAGGTGGGGGGGGGGGTACTGTTTAATGGGTGTTGAGTTTCTGTTTGAGGTGCTGAAAATGTCAGAGTAATGGATACTGGGGATGGTAGCACAACACTGCTTATGTAATAACTACACCTGAACTGTGACTTGAAAGTGGTTAAAATGGGAAATTTGGGCTTGTCCATGTTACTACAATAAAAAGTTTAAAAATTTAAGGGCCCTAGGGCACAGTTTCACAGACTTCCTGCTTTCCCGAAGCCAAATCCAGAAAGCATGCTCCTCAAATTCCTGACACCCAAAGGACCTTCTCCTTATTTTCCTTTCTTCAGAGAGTGAATGTTGTTTAGGGCTGAAATTAAGAGAAAAGCAGGGAATATTTTTCTGGTGTGAGAAGGCCAAGAGTAAAAAGGAGTATTAAAATGAGCCCGAATGGAGAGCGTGCCTAGATGATGAGCTAGCTGCAGACAGGACAGAATCTCATTTTTGCATCTTGTCTGCACATTTATGTAGAGACACACTGAAGGGGCTATTTACTGGGTTGAGGTGGCCTGGCTCTTGGCTGCCTCACTGGTATTAGTTTATAAAGATGACACGAATGCCCACCTGGCACCTTCTCATCTGCCTTCAATCTGCTTGCACTCACTGCATCCCTGGGGCAGCCCTGCTCGCTGGCAGCTGGGCCCTTGCTGCTAAATGTGTACGTCCTGCCTAACAGAACCAAACCAGCCACGTCGCATCCCACACTCCTTCTTGGTGTGCCCTGAAGAGAAATGGAGCCATGATAAAAAATATATAGTTTATGTTCTTACATAAAATCCAAGACTCCTTCCTCTCCATGAGATAAGCCCCACTGAAAGAAACTGGAATTCTTAGACCAAGTGGATTGCCAGGTGCCCTGGGGATGCTTGGGACCACTTCTAACAGGTGGGGCTCCACCATGCTGAATTATCCAGATACAGGGACCGGCGCTTAATTAACACAGGAATTAATGTTATGGCGCTTACTACAGCCATCATTTCCCACTGGCCTTCAGTGGTGTCACCCTGCTTTCTAAATAACTAAGCCCAAGCAAAGAGTAAGCAAATAATCTAAAGGGGCAGTGGGTCCACACTCAACCACTACTGGAAAAACACATGTTGCTTGTTCTAGAACAACACATCTGACAGAACTTTCTGCCATGATGGAGAGCTTGTGTCTCCGCCATCCAATAGAGAAGCCCCTGGCCAGATTCTAAGCATGTCTTAGTGCTTACTTGTCAAGACTTTGGCTACTATTAATTCCGAACTTCCTGTGACAAGATCACATAGTCAAATAATGCCTTGGATTTGGGCTCCCAGTTTTCCTAATGCAAGCAGCCTGGCCATTTTCTGCTTATTGCCTTAGGAGATGTTCACGTTACAGACCCAGCTCTCTGAAGAGATTGCCTTAGATGTCCCAGAGGGTGGGAGAGAGGCAGGACTCTGCAGATGCAGTGGGCACAGCAGGGAGAGTGTCCTCAAATGGGGGTGGGGGGATGAAGGGAGAAATGATGACTGGGGGGGGGGGGTGTCCTTGAACCAAAGGGGACCTGTGCCCTGCACCCTATCATGCCCCAGGAACAGAGCTCCCAACCTTGGTAAAAATTTACATCTACCTGGAGCACAGAGAAGCAGGACTTCTGGCCTGGAGGGGCCATGGGGATGGGGGCAATGGGGGTGCCAGAGCATACTGTGGCAGGCTCCCCGAATCCTAGGCATTACAAGAGATGCCTGGACCTCTGCACAGTCCTGGAGGGAGAGGGGGATGCCCCAGAGATAACTGAGTGTGAATTTCCTTCCAGCCTTGTAGAAAGGGGGTAATAGTTTGAACTGAGAAGATTTAGAAAAAGAAGGAAGGAGACATGAGTCATTTCTTGCTGGTACACTCCTATCTGCTACATTTGCATTACAAAGAACTTCACTGCCGTAAATATCCCAACTGCTCTAGAAAAATGACTGCTTTGTGGTGGTAGAGGGCACACTTGTCCGTATTTTTTCACACTCGGATTCAGGGAGAGATTGCCACTAACTCAGGGGCCTTGTTTTGGTGGGTTTAAATTAAAGAGCAAACATGGGCACACATCTGCGTGCAGTCACATTTCCACATAAAATGAAGCAGAATTAAGCTATTCCTAATAATACTGATTCCTTTTAATAATAGCTTTGTGTTTGAATTGATTAGCAGCCTCTCAGCACCTGACATGTACATCATCTTTCACAAAGAAGCAGACAAACTTCTCTAGATGGAACATTCTTAGCTAAGTGCTCTGATCAGTGTCTCTGAAACCTCCTTATAATTGTGTGAACCATACGAAATTTCTGTAATTTGACTGTTTTTGATCTACATAAATGGCAATAGTAGGTGCCACCTAATTTTGCTGGTAAGGACATTGCTTGGACCTTACAAGTGAGTATAAAGGAAGCACAAGACCCACGGCTCTTGATGTTTCATTGTTTTGGAAGCCTAGAAGATTGGCTTTGGATTCAGAAAAGAACTCTGAATGCTGTAGTTGGGTCACCCGAAAAGAATCTTTAAAATAAAGTCCAGTGAAAAAGAATTAAGCAGAAGTTCCAGCAGAATAGTGATAAAATCTTTTCTTTCTAAGATCATTGTTCTGAATTCTCACTAAAATGGTGCATGAAAATAGAAATATCTGCTTGGCGCAAACACCGGTATTAACTCCCCCAGCACTGGCAGATAAAGCTGGGGAATGTGGAACTGCAGCTGAAATCAATTAAATACAAACTTAGACAACCTTCCTGGCTTTTCTGCCATTTCTTTGAAATGATCCTGGAAGATTAATTTTTTCTGAATACATCTAAAGTTCAAATACCAACTTACTATATTCTACCTCCTTCTAAAAATGCAATCGAGGCAAGTTCAAATACCAAATGTGGATACTGTCCAAACTTGTGTGAATTAATGTTTAAATGCTATAGCTTGCACTCAGAGATGAACTTCATTAGTGAGGCTATAGGAAAAGATCTCATTTTGGCATCTTCGCCAACAAAGAACCACTGATGAGGAAATGTGGTCAGCGCAAGGGTTCTGATTCCTTCCATTCTACAATCCTGGGTAACACCACAGCACAGAGCTATTTAACTACAAGACCTCATTCCTCATTCTATTCAAGTTGGTTAACTTTTGCCTTACAGAGGCTGTAAGGCAACCAACACACTTTGAAACCCAGTGCAAACATGCATTTACAAAGGCTGGCTTGTGAAATGGTGAGCCGGGGATGGATGGCGGTTGCAGGCTGGGAATGGGGTGGGAATGGGGTGGGGATGGGATGAAAATGGGGCGGGAGTGGGGTGGAAATGGGGCGGGGATGGGGTGGGGAGGGGTCATAGAAGATTGAGGGCAGGGGATTAAAGCAGTAGATACAAGTACATTTGGGGAGACAGCCAAGAAATCGTTACATCCTTAAGCAAGGAGAGAGAAAAGGGCTGATTCTTTATGGGGGTGAACACCCACCCTTCATAGAATGGCACTACAATTCGTTTAACCTGCTTCTCCTTGAAAGTCTGTAACTTCACGTTAGGCAAACCCCCTAAACACCGCTCCTGGTTTTGGTTTCCACCCACATAAAGCTCATGTACTTTCACAGTTCTGGAAAGTATTGTGATACCTGATCAGAGCAGATGGCCAATCTAGATATCTTGGGGCCAAAGGGGTTGACTATTAACCATAAAATGGCCAACTCCTGATTTCATCCTGCATAAAAGGAAAAATGAGTTTTGGTTGCCTCTCCTGTGGCTTATTGGCAAAGGAAGTGGCCAATCATGGAATTGATTTTGCCAGGAAAATAAGATTCCCTACTAGATAACAAGAAGTTCAAGCTAAATCTTTTTCTTTGGGGAACAAATGATTAATGAACCATTACTATTAATAAAAAAGATAAAAGATTTAAATACTTAATATCTGGGAAGTAGATAGAAAAAGGACATGTGATCCAACAAATTACTTTCCAGGGCTTCTTGCATTCAAGTGGGGCAGACCCGACTTCTATGGGTGACAATTTCTCTAATGGTGCTCTACACCCAAGACCTTGGAATACCAGCCCCAGAGCTCTGCTGGGTACTTGCTCTTTAAAGGACGACAATAGGCTGAACACTTTGATGCATAAATAATTTAAAAGCCAATTAAATATTAACAGGATTTCCAGATGAGCGAGAAAACAAACGAGAGAGCACGAGAATGCACAGCTACACAGAAAGCAAAGCTTGAAAGCTAGATGAGGAAAGGAAATACCACTTGTGAGCTAAGTTTAATTAAGAGATTATACAGCCACTAAAACTCAAATACACGAGTATTTATCACATTTTATGTTTAAGAAGTCCCATTTATGGCCTCTTTGGACACAGTACAGCTGCCATCTTGGATTGGATCTGCTTATTTTTTTTAGAGCAGAGCATTTAACCACCACCATTGAGAGTAAATGAAAGCGAGTCCAGGGCTGTCAGGGGAAAAGTGAAATTAAAGCAGCCTTCAGTGTGGAGGTCCTGCCCTCTCACATGCAGCACTTCATCCCCACCAAGGACAGCTGGCAGACAGTGGAGGGGCCTTAACGTAGTTTACACCAAAATCTTTGTCTAAAGGCAGCTCCTCTAAACAGCCGGATAAGGGCATGATTCATCCATGAGCTCATTCTAGAATCTGCCTCTGTGTGGGAATATGCTCGGTGCGAGGAAAGAAAGAATTTGTGAATGGGTAATTTTCCACAATGAAAAGAGATGTTTCTGAGGAAAGTGGGTGGGAGGAAAGGGGGATAGCCTGGGGCCGGAGGCATTCAGGCTGGGAGATTCTTTAAGAATAGAAGAATCATTCATTCTCTGTGTCACAAAATGACCAATGCGCAGGAAATGGACCCCAAGTGGATGACCTCATCTCGATGTCCCGAATGCCAAAAGGATACAAATACCACGTGGAGGCTGCTGACAACTTCAAAACGTGCCTCCAGAGGCACCCTGCACCCCATCGGGAGCCATTTCCCTATCACAGGGTCTCTGGGGCATTTGTAGCAATTGCACCCAGCAGCTATAGTTCAATAAAGTATGGCCGTCTGATTGGGTCTGCGCCTATGCACATATCACATAAACCGTTTTTGCTGGAATCATCTACCTTGGCTACTTTATATTAGCCCCAACTGCAACTTAACTAGGTTCACTGCTCCTTCCTTCGGGTCAGATCCATACATCCAGAGATACTGACTCATGTCCATGTTTCAGAAAATAAGGAGCGTTCGGGCACTGGCGTCAGTTCCCAGGAAAGAAGGGCAGGCCCTTGCACATGGGGACAGTCCTGGGCCGATGCAATGCCCGCAGTGTCTAACTCCTGTGTAGGTTGTGTTCCAAAGCCTAGGAGTTGGCTGCTTGGAACTTGGAATGCATTTCCCCATTGACACAGTGATATAAATGGAGATTAGCCCACAAATGTCCTTTCAGCCTTTTAGTGTAACTGAACCAGCCCAATAATATAAGCCAGTGCTCTGATTATAAGAGCAAGAGGTCAGAGGGGGTAAGAGGGTGAAGAAACAGGAGAAGTCTCCCTTGGTTTCCTGGTTTGGGGGCTGACCCTCAGCAGCATCATAAAGTACGTCAAGTTTGCAATACTCCCAAACCTCCCCACCCCTTTTTTCCTAAACTATTCCTCTTTCTTCCATAATTTATGCCCTGTTGCAACTCCTGAATCTGTAGATTCCTTTGCAGCTCCCAGTCTCTCTCTCCTGATCCCATGCAGTGTGGCTCAGCAACCCAAGAGGACAAGGGTGGGGGCTGGGGAACAAGAGGAGGTGCAGTGGCCTCAGTGGAAGCTCTGGACAAGCCGACTGTTTAAAACGAGGGGTCCACATACTTAAAAGAGTTAAGAAAGGTGCTTGCAACACATTTTGTAATCTGAGGGTTGCCAAGCCAAACCAAAAATCTAGGCCAGAAAAGGCAAGGCGGTGACTAATGTGGATAAAAGGCAAAAAAGACTCAGTCTGGTCTTGGCAACTGGTAGTTGAGTGAAGAGGAGATGGTTTAAGGCTGGGACTCTTCCCAGAAAATGGTATAATTTAAAAGCTTAGTATGAGAAGACTGTTTACAGCTCTGGAAAGGTTGGATGTTCCAGTTCTAGTGAAAAAGATGGGCAACATCTGTTCTTCTTCACTCCTCACAGGCTTCCAAAAGCTTGTTTTGAAAGGTGGTATTTGGCACAGCTTCTTCCCACCAGTAAGAAAAATCAAAAAACAAAACAATCATCTCTTCACATTGCCCATGACTATTTGCACTAGAAAAAAAAAAAGACTGAAAGGAAATACTCCAAAATGCTAATGGCAGTTTTGACTAGGAGGCAAGGCTAACTTCATCTTCATTTTTATGTTTTTTCTAAATTTTCTTTTATAAGCATGTAGCATCGGGAAAAAAAATCACAATATAAAGACCAAGTAAAAGCAGATCTGAAGATGAATCCATTGTGTTTGTAGAACTCCACAGTTAGCTAACTCCTCATACACGAAATTGAGACACGCCATGTTGCAATAATTCAGAAAGAGCATTGAAACAGCTCTATGACTGGTCAAAACTGGAACTAACATTTAATGAGTGCCCACTACAGCCTGGCCAGAGTGCTCCAAGCTCTCATATGAAATATTTCAGTGAATGCCTTCAGCTCCCTGGGGTCAATATTATGGTTGGTTTTACAGATGAGTGAACCTGGGATCAGCGAGGTAGCTGATCTGCCGGCATCAAGGACGCCTGTGGCTGCCAGCTCCTTCTCCTTCCCCCACTGCTTCCCTGGCCTCAGTTGTCCTTCTGTGTCCATGACGGGCCTGGATAGGAACTAGGGACCTTAATGGAGCCAGGAAGGGAGGAGGAGGGGAGCAGTGGGAATGAGAGGGTTCTGGTCCCCACTCCCATCTCTCCAGAACAGCTCTGAGGTTTGCAGTTTTATGCAGTGGAGTTTCTTTGTGAACTTGTGTTGGAAGAATAGTTTTTGCACCTAAAAAGAAAGTCTTGAAAAGCAAAGAGCTAGGACTTCTGGGGAAATGGCAGAGCAGGGAGCTGCAGGACACACCCTTCCTCCAAAAACAGCTAGTTAGTGGACAGGCAGAAACTGTCTGGAACAATGGTTTTGGGACTCCGGAGGCAAGGAAAACACTTTTCCACCAGGAAAGAATGGGATGGGGAGGCTGAGAAGCTGCAGCAAATAAATTGTGAGTGAATCAGGCTGCGGCAGTGGCCACTGCT
The DNA here is from genome assembly GCA_004026745.1 of Myrmecophaga tridactyla. NCBI lineage: Eukaryota > Metazoa > Chordata > Mammalia > Pilosa > Myrmecophagidae > Myrmecophaga > Myrmecophaga tridactyla. Next base: position 16,339 of record PVIY010034455.1, read on the forward strand.
GATCCCCCACCCTTAAGGCAAGCAGTCTCGGAGCAGTCAGTGGCTGGCTGCTGTGGATGGGGAGGGACGTGGAAGCCTTCCTCTCCAGGTACAGGGGCATGGCCAATGAGCAGGTTTGGAACATGGATCTTGGCTCTGAATTGTGGTTCTAGCCTGCTCCGGACAAGGTTCCACATGGATACTGTTTCAACACTGCCTCAACCAGCAGTGGAATCAGTGGATAGTGGGGAAAAAAAAACACTCCCTCTGTAGGGCCACAAAGAATAGTTTCCCAAAAAGCACCACTTCTGGTCAGGGCAGAAAAGTGTGGATTTAAGAGGCTTACAAAAAACGCTTTTTTGACATCTTTCCTGACCTTCACCCCAGGGCCCTTTAAAACTAACTGGTCCCTTTTTAGAGCCATGAGAAAGCCACAGAAAGCCCCAGCAGAGCTGAGCAGAGCCACGAGGCTGAGACACTCCACCATGTACCTTTCCAGCCAAGAGAGAAACCCTGAACATCATCAGCCTTCTTGAACCAAGGTATCTTTCCCTGGATGCCTTAGATTGGACATTTTTATAGCCTTGCTTTAACTGGGACATTTTCTCAGCCTTAGAACTGTAAACTAGCAACTTATTAAATTCCTCTTTTTAAAAGCCAAAAAAAAAAAAAAAAAAAAAAAAAAGGGAGAGACTAACTGGTTTGTGCCCCATATGTAGGTCCCTGGCCCTGTTTTGATCAGTTTAATGTGAACAATTCTAAAGATCTAGAATAAGTTAAATTAGGTGTCAAAGAAGAGACTTACCACAAAGCCAATTGACAATGAAACCCTACGCAAGAGAGAGAAAACGACACCAGAGTAAAGTCATCAAGAAAATCAGACATCTAGAAATCAGCAAAAAATTACAAATCCTACTAAGAAACAGGAAGATATGGCCCAAAGGAACAAATTAAAAAGTTGGGGAGACAGAATTTGAAACAACTAATCAGAGATGTTCGAACAAATCTAATAATTCAAAGAGGAAGATATGGCTAAAGAGATAAAGTATATTAAGAAGACACTGGGTGAGCATAAAGAATTTGAAAACATGAAAAGAAAAATAAGTTACGGGAATAAAAGGCACAATAGAAGAGATTTAAAATACACTGGAGGCAAACAACAGCAGATCTGAACAGGCAGAAGAAAGGATCATCAGATTAGAAGATAGGACATCCAAAACTGAACAGACAGAAGAACAGATGGAAAATATTGATCAGAATCTCAGAGAATTGACTGACAGCATGATATGAACAAAAATATGTCTTGGGGGTTCCAGAAGGAGAGAAGAAGGGAAAGGGGGCAGAAAGAATATTTGAGGAAATAATGGTGGATGATTTCTCAGCTTTATGAAAGACATAAATGTGCATGTTCAAGGAGTACAACGTACTCCAATCAGAAAAAAACCTAATAGACTTAATCCAAGACATATACTAATCAGAATGCCAAATACCAAAAAAGAGAATTCTGAAAGAAGTAAGAGAAAAGTGATTAATCACATACGAGGGATGTTCAATAAAAAATTAAATGCTGATTTTTCATCAGAAACCATGAACGCAAGAAGGCAGTCATATATATCAAATATGATATATTTGAGGTACCGAAAGAGAAAAATTGTCAGGCAAGAATTCTTTATTTGGCAAAATAAGTACTGCCTTTATAGTAATGATAGTAAATGTTAATGAATTAAATTCCTCAATCAAAAGACGCCAATTGGCAGAATGGATAAAAATACATAATTTATCTATATGCTGTCCACATAGATTCACTTTAGACCTAAGGATACAAATAGGTTGAAAGTAAATGACTGGAAAAAGATATTCCATGCAAACAGTAATCAAAAATGGAGTTGGGATAGCTATACTAATACTGGGCAAAATAGACTTTAAATGTAAAACTGTCAGATAAAAAAGGACATTAAATATTAATAAAAGGGACAATTCACAAAGAAGAAATTACTATCATTAATATTTATGTACCTAACCATGTGCCATTATATATATGTGCTTGTGTGTGTGTGTGTGTGTGTGTATATTTAAATTTTTTCAGAGGCAAACACTGGCAAAACTGAAGGGAGAAACAGATGTCTCTACAATAGCTGGAGACTTCTAATACACACAGATAGAACATCTAGATAGAGGATGAATAAGGAAATGGAACTTGAATATGATAACTGAACTAGACCTACTAGGCATATACAGAATGTTGTACCTGCAAACAGCACATACATTTTTCTAAAATTCTCATGGATCATTTTCCAGGATAGACCACAGATTAGGTCAAAAACAGGTATTTATGCATTTAAAAAGATTGAAATTCTACAAAGCACCTTCTCTGACCATAATTGGAACAAAGGTGGAAATCAATAAGAGGCAGAAAACTGGAAAATCCACAAATATATGGAGGCTAAACAATACACCCTTAAAAAATCAGTAGGTCCAAGAAGAAATTGCAAGAGAAATCAGTAAATATCTTGAGATGTTTGAAAATGAGAACACAACATATCAAAGCTTATAGGATGCAGCAAAGGCAGTGCTGAAAGCAAAATTTATAGCCCTAAAGGGCTACATTAAGAAGAAAGAGCTAAATTAAAATAGCTAACTGTACACCTAGAAGAACTAGAAAATGAATAGGAAACTAATCCCAAAGTAAGGAGAAGGATAGATATAACAAAGATTAGAGCAGAAATAAATGAAACTGAGAATAAAAAATCCAATAGGGAGAATCAACAAAACTAAAAATTAGTTCTTTGAGAAAATCAATAAAATTGACAAAGCCTTTGCTAGACTGGTAGAGAATAAAGAGAGAAGATGCAAATAAATATTCAGAATTGAGAAGGGGAAACTCACTACTGACCCCAGAGAAATAACAAGGCTCATAAGAGGATACTATGAACAAATGTATGCTAACAAATTAGAAAATTTAGGTGAAACGGACAATCTCCTAACAAACAACCTACACTGACTTAAGAAGAAATAGAAGAACTCAACAGACCAATTACAAGTAAAGAGGTTGAATCAGTCATCACGAAAACTCCCAACAAAGAAAAGCCCAGGACCAGATAGCTTAACAAGTCAATTCTACCAATCATTCCAAGAAGAATTACTGCTTAAACTCTTCCATAAAAATTGAACAGGAGAGAACACTACCTCACTCATTGTATGAAGCCACCATTACCCTAATACCAAAACCAGATAAAGATTCCACCCCCCAAAATAGCCATGGGATGCCCGGAGTTTGCTTTTGGAGAGTCTGAGGTTGCAGCATAAGTCAGCAATCTCCAAAGCCTCCTGAAAGCCACGGCCAGCAGCTCAGCAGGCATTGCCAGGTAGCCCCCATGGCCACTGGCACCCCAGGAGGCAGGCCTCAGAGGGCACCTGGACGAGAACTGCTCCTAGTCCACAGCTTTGAGCTCTGCCATTCCACAGACACATGCCCGGTGCTGGTGCCGCATCCTTGGTGCTGAGCCAGGCAGCCACCCCCTCAAAGGGGTGCTCAGGAGCAGAAACACACGTGGCTCTCCAGTGTGCATTAAAGCTTCTGGGACCACCGCCAAGAGGCCAGGCTGGCCCCAAAGCAGGTGAGTGTGAAACTGTACCAAGCAGGAACCCAGACCATCTAGGCTCCAATCCCACCCCAATCACATGGCAAAGATGCTGAGCCTCTCTCTGCCCCAGCCTCCAGGTATGTAAAATAACAATATCAGCACCTACCTTAGGGGGCTTGCAAAGTTTAAATGGGAAAATGCATATAAAGCACCCAGAACTGTGCCTGGGATACTGTAAGCATTATTTAGGTTTCAGCTTTTATCGCTACCTCCATTTATCGCGTCCACACAAATGTTTTAATACACTATCAGCTGATCCTATGAGAGTATGAGCTTCTCTCAATATCTATAAATCAAGGCAGGGAACTATAATTTGAAGACTGTGGCAGTTATCAAGTAATCAGAGCTGTCTGCTGAAGGGCAAAGCTCTAGAAACCATTCTGTGAATGAGTAAATGATCAGCTTCATAAAAATCTGGTGGTATGCAAAATTACCCCAAGCAGTTCACAATTTCTTGATCCCAGGTTGACAAAGCCTCTGTCCTTGCGGCCCATGCCAGGAAACAATGTCCCAAATAAAAAATATTCAAAATTTAAACAACTGGGTTACAATAACGACTCAGTTAGGAGCTCTGTGCTCAAATGTTTCACCCAAAGACAGTGTTTTCCTAGAAGTTGGTTCATTGATGCAGAAGAAGGATGAACTGCATGTATCATTCATCAACTCCTTGTCCCCCAAAACTTAACCCATGATATCAACAAAGCCGTGTTGACCAGAAGGAGGGCACAGATGTAAACTACTTGGGCTGTAGGATCTTAGGAAATTACTCAAACCTCCCCATTTTTTCAGATGAGGGTGGGACCCTGGAAGACTGAGTGACGGGCCTGAGGCCACACAGTTGTGACATTCCAGGGCCATGAACTTGGGCTCCCAGCCTCGTTAGTGCCTTTCTCTTTTGATCTTTACCCCGCTTTCCCTGCCCTCTCATGGCACAGGACTGGATACTGTGGTGTCAACTGGAAATGGGGTTCCAGCTTGAAGGGCACTTTACTGAATTATTTCAATACGCCAGGCACTATAGGGTCCCCACCAGGAGTTCATAAACTGCAAAAGAAAGAGCTCCTCTTTTGCAGGAGGGGCACCTCACAGATTCAAAATAACCAACAGTATGCTTTGTCACAGCAGCTCCATTTTAGTCCATCTTGATGGAAGAGAAGCAATAGCCCTGAGGTTTTCTGTAAAAAATCTGTAACCCCCACACTTGTCTCTGTCCTTAGTCATGGCCCCAGATCCTCAGGCTGGACCATCCATCTCCACTCTCCTAAGATCTCAACTGTGCACGTCTCACTAAAGAACCACCTTCTCCAATGCCTCTGTTCAAAGTTACCGAGTTCCTTCCTAGGTCTCACTTGTTTGCTATTTTGTTTGATGGTTTACTTGCTAATTTTGTCTCCTACTGCCTGAAGGTGAGCTCCATGAGAGAAGAAGTATTTTTCTGCTCACTACCATATCCACATTGTCTAGAACAGTGCCGGGCACATAGTGGATCCTCAATAAATGTTGTGGAATGAATGAATGAATTCTGCTGTGCAGGGATGGCACCTGAATTTCTACATAGTGTGTAAGAGAAGGCAGTCTACTTGGCCAGGTGAGTGGGGATAAAGAGACTTTACATAGCAGATGCTTTGGTATTATTTAAGATTGTGAATTTATCTTAAATGCAGGCATTGATAAAGATCTGGGGCAGGAAAAGCACTCCCCAGCACCTCCCTGGAGCCTCATTCTGATGTCCTCATTCAACGATAAGCTCCTGAAGAGCAGGGTCCTATTCATCGACCCACCCCTCCTCCACTGGGGCCTCACAATCACTGGTGGCATGCCAAGTGTCTGGATGCACCAATGAATGAATGAATGGCAATCTTTCTTGAGGCTGATCTGTCTGCTTTTGTTGGCTGATGTCAGGAATCAAAACTAAGTGTTCTGGGAGGGCCAAGCTGGTGGCTTAGTGAGGTGTGGGATTTAGTTCGTCTTCCAAAGCAGCTAGTAAATAGCCAGGAACAGTAGAGAACAACTGCTGGGGCCATGTCAGTGACTGGACACACAGCACACCCCAGTCTGAACCAGCTGGACTGGCTGCAAGCCCACCCAGAACCGTGAGTTCCCCAAGTCACGGGGCCTCCACCCCATCCCACAGGCTGCTTCACAGAGGGGAAAGGAAAGAGACTTTACTGCAGCAGGTGCTGAGTGCAACCAAGCTCCAATGGTGGAATTAATTCACAAATTCTGACTACTAAAAATAGGCCCCCAGCGCTGCTGAACCTCGTGTGAAAGCGGAGGTCACTGGTTTTTGTCCCAGTGCAAAGGAGGCAGGGCTGACAGAAAAAGAAAAAATAAAAAGAGAAACTTTTTTTGGATCAGATAGCACATAATATTTGAAAGGGTTTGGGCCCTGAAGGAAAGGAGAGGGCACATATGACCCGAAGGAACACAGAGCAACATACCAACTTAAGCTCTTGATTGGCAAACCAGGGGTCCTGCTCTGAAAAGGATTTTTCTCTTTGTTTTTCAAGGCTATGTTTCTATGGCTTGACTACTCATTGGATACAGCTGCAAGGCCTCTCAAGCTCTCTGCCCCAGGCATAGACAGAATTGAGCTTGTTTGAGGGCTTGTCTGGAGCCTGTGCCTTCCCCAGGAGAGGGTTGGGGCCCAGCTCAGGTGGATTCCCTCCCTCAAGGAATTCAGACCCCAGCGTCTGGAAAAGTGAAGTGATTAAAGCCGGCCTACAACCTCTCTATCTCAACCATAACCCCAGCAGGGAGAGTCTGCGGAAGTTAAAGGTACCTCATCACCTTATGCTGGTGGGACCTGCAGGCAGAAAGCGCCACATACTGGGCAGGACAGGAAAAACACAGAGTCCAGAGGATTCATAGGAAAGCCTTTCAATCTGCTGGGTCTCACCATAGGGAAAACTGACACAGGTAACTCTTTCCTCCTGAGAGGCGGCCAGCTTGGTCTGGGAAAATCTGGCTGGGGTCTATAATACCTAAGTAGACCCTCCTAAGGGGAGGAAAAGGCACCATATAGGCAGGTATAGTGAAAACAAGAACTAAACAATTCTGATCTGTTAAACAAAACCTAAACTAGAGGCCCAGAATAAGCTGAACTGAATGTCAAAGAACAGATAGACATCAAAAAGTCATCCAGCAAGAAAATCCTAGGTAAAAAAAGTGAAAGCAATCTCCAGAATAAACTAATTAAGGTAATTAAATGCCTAAAGGCCAGCAAAGAATAATGAATCATACTAGGAAAATTGAAAATATGGCCCAGTCAAAGGAACAAACCAACAATTCAAATGAGATACAGGAGCTGAAACAATTAATTCAGAATATACGAACAGACAGGGAAAACCTCATCAAAAATCAAATCAGTGAATTGAGGGAGGACATAAAGAAGGCAAGGAATGAACAAAAAGAAGAAACCGAAAGTTTGAAAAACAAATCACGGAACTTATGGGAATGAAAGACACAGTAGAAGAGATGAAAAAAACAATGGAAACCCACAATGTTAGATTTTAGAGGCAGAAGATAGGATTAGTGAATTGGTGGATGGAGAAATTAAAACATTTTCAGACAAAAAAGTCACTGAGAGAATTTGTGACCAAGAGACTGGCTCTGTAAGAAATACTAAAGGGAGCACTACAGACATATGAAAAGACAGGAAAGAGAGGTGTGGAGAAGAGTGTAGAAATGAAGACTATCAGTAAAGGTAAAAAGAAGAAAAATTAAATATGACATATAAAATCCAAAAGGCAAAATGGTAGAAGAAAACAATGCCCATACAGTAATAACACTAAATGTTAATGGATTAAACTCCCCAATCAAAAGACATAGACTGGCAGAATGGATTAAAAAACAGGACCCATCTATATGATGTCTACAGGAAACACCTTAGACCCAAGAATAATCATAGGTTGAAAGTGAAAAGTTGAGAAAAGATATTTCATGCAAATAACAATCAGAAAGGAACAAGAGTAACTATACTAATATCCAACAAATTAGACTTCAAATGTAAAACAGTTAAAAGAGACAAAGAATGACACTATGTATTAATAAAAGGAACAAATCAACAAGAAGACATAACAATCATAAATATTCATGCACTGAGCCAGAATGCTCCAAAATACATGAGGCAAACACTGAAAAGAGAAATAGACACATCTACCATAATAGTCGGAAACTTCAATTCCCCACTCTCATCAATGGACAGAACATCTAGACAGAGGATCAGTAAAGAAACAGAGACTTTGAATAACACAATAAATGAGCTTGACTTAACAGATATTTATAGAACATTACATCCCACAACAGCAGGATATATCTTCTTCTCAAGTGCTCATGGATCATTCTGAAGGACAGACCATATGCTGGGTCACAAAGCAAGTCTCAATACATTTAAAAAGACTGAAATCATACAAAACACTTTCTCAGATCATAAAGAAATGAAGTTGGAAATCAATAATAGGCAAGAGGGCCAGAAAATTCACAAATATATGGAGGCTCAACAACACACTCTTAAACAACCAGTGGGTCAAGGAAGAAATTACAAGAGAAATTAGGTAAATATCTCAAGTCAAATGAAAATGAAAACACAACATATCAAAATTTATGCGATGCAGAAAAGGCAGTGCTAAGGGGGAAATTTATTGCCCTAAATGCCTATATCAAAAAAGAAGAAAGAGCAAAAATTAAGGAATTAAAACTGTCCACTTGGAAGAAGTAGAGAGAGAACAGCAAACTAGCCCCAAAGCAAAAGGAAAGAAATAATGAAGATTAGAGCAGAAATAAATGAAATTGAGAACATGAAAACAATTGGGAAAATCAAAAAACCAGAAGTTGGTTCTATGAGAAAATCAATAAGATTGATGGACTCTTAGGGAGGTTGACAAAAAGAAGAGAGATGATGTAAATAAATAAAATCAGAAATGGAAGAGGAGACATAACCACTGACCCCACAGAAATAAAGGAAATAATGAGAGGATACTATGAACAACTTTACGCTAATAAATTAGACAGTGTAGATGAAATGGACAGCTTCCTAGAAAGGCATAAACAATCAACATTGACTTGAGAAGAAATAGATGACCTCAACAAACAAACCACAAGTAAAGAAATTGAATCAGTCATTAAGACACTCACAAAAAAGAAAAGTCCAGGACCAGATGGCTTCACATGTGAATTCTACCAAACATTCCAGAAAAATTAGAACCTATCCTGCTCAAACTCTTCAAAAAAAATTGAAGAGGAGGGAAAGCTACCTAACTCATTCTATGAAGCCAACATCACCCTCATACCAAAGCCAGAAAAAGATATTACAAAAAAAGAAGAAAACTACAGACCATTCTCTCAAATGAATATAGCTGCAAAAATCCTCAGCAAAATCCTTGCAAATCGAATCCAACAGCACATGAAAAGAATTGTACTCCATGACCAAGTAGGATTCATCCCAGGTATGCAAGGATGGTTCAACATAAGAAAATCAATTAATGTAATAGATCATAGCAACAAATCAAAGCAGAAAAACCACATGACCATCTCGATTGATGCAGAAAAGGCATTTGAGAAAATTCAACATCCCTTCCTCTTGAAAACACTTCAAAGAATAGGAGTAGAAGGAAACTCCCTCAACATGATAAAGGGAATATATGAAAAACCCACAGCTAACATCATCCTCAATGGGGAGAAACTGAAAATGTTTCTCCTAAGATCAGGAACAAGACAAGGATGTCCGCTGTCACCACCGTTATTCAACATTGTGTTGGAAATTCTAGCCAGAGTAATTAGACAAGAAAAAGAAATGGAAGGCATCAAAATTGGAAAGGAAGAAGTAAAACTCTTACGGTTTGCAGATTATTAGATACTATATGTCAAAACCCCCCAAAAATCTACAGCAAAACTACCAGAGCTAATAAATGAGTAGAGCAAAGTGGGAGGTTACAAGATCAACACTCAAAAATGTGTAGTGTTCCGATACACTAATAATGAATGATCTGAGGGGGAAATAAAGAAAAAAATTTATTTTATAACTGCAACCAAAAGAATAAAATATTTAGGAATAAATTTAATTAAAGAGACAAAAGACCTATACAATCAAAACTACAAGAAATTGTTAAAAGAAATCACTGAAGACCTAAATAAATGGAAGGGCATACCATGGATTGGAAGACTAAATATAATTAAGACATCAATTCTACCTAAATTGATTTACAGATTCAAAGTAATACAATTAAAATCTCAAAAACTTGACTTTTCAGAAATAGAAAAACCAATAGCCAAATTTATCTGGAAGGGCAGGGTGCCCCGAATAGCTAAAAGTAACCTGAGAAAAAAGAATGAAGTCAGAGGTCTCACACTACCTGACTTTAAGGCGTATTACGAAGGTACAGTGGTCAAAACATCATGGTACTGGCATAAAGATAGATATACTGACCAATGGAATTGAATAGAGTGTTCAGATATAGACCCTCTCATCTATGGACAATTGATCTTTGATAAGGCAGTCAAGCCAACTCAGCTGGGACAGAACAGTCTCTTCAATAAATGGTGCCTAGAGACCTGGATACCTACATGCAAAAGAATGAAAGAGGATCCATATTTCACACCCTATCCAAAAATTAACTCAAAATGGATCAAAGACCTAAACATTAGATCTAAGACCATAAAACTGTTAGAAGAAAATGTAAGGAAATATCTTATAATAGAGGTGGTTTCCTAGACCTTACACCCAAAGCACAAGGATTGAAGAAATAAATGGGAACTCCTCAAAATTAAATACTTTTGTACCTCAAAGAACTTTGTCAAGAAAGTAAAAAGACAGCCTACACAATGGGAGACAATATTTGGAAACAATGTATCAGATAAAGGTCTAGTATCCAGAACATATAAAGAAATTGCTCAACTCAACAACAAAAAGAGACCACCCAATTACAAAATGGGCAAAAGACTTGAACAGATACTTCTCAGAAGAGGAAATACAAATGGCTAAAAGGCACATGAAAAGATGCTCAACTTCCCTGGCTATTAGGGAAATGCAAATCAAAACCACAATGAGATATCATCTCACACTCACCAGGATGGCCATTATCAATAAAACAGAAAATGACAAGTGCTGGAGAGGACGTGGAGAAAGAGG
>PVIY010034456.1:0-27095 GCA_004026745.1 Myrmecophaga tridactyla
TGATATCCTGGGTCAGCCATTTCCATTTCTGAGACTCAGTTTATCCTTCAGTGAAACAAGGGAGCTGGATGCAAGACCTCCCAAACCTTTTTTACATACTTTACTGTGAATTGCAAAAGACGAAATCCAAAAGCATAATAAGACCAAGGAGGAGGAGAAGAAAGAGAAAGAAAGGAAGGGAGAGATGGAGGAAAGAAGAAAAATAAAAGGAAAGAGAGAAAAACTCCCGGACAGCTAACAATACCTCAGCTTCCCAGTCACAAAGCCCCTCCCAGCTTTTCCCCACGCAGGTCCTCCGGTCAGCCCCTGGGCACAGTGGGCTGGCTTGGAGAACCCCAGCAGTCAGGACGCCCCGAGGGCCGACGGCGCGTCCTGGGTGGGGAACTGCGGCACGGGGATCTCGGATGTCAGCAGTGGGGAGGCCATTAGACTGATAGATCCGCGGGGTGCATGTTCCTTTGCGGACTCTTCGCGGGTTGCCTGGCAAATGCCATCCCATTCAATCCCGTAATGATTCCCTTTGCAGAAGAGGCGCTCGTGGTGTGGGATAGATATTTTGCTCAAGGTTATTCCGAGTCCGGAGTCTCCTGGAAGTGGAGACTCCATCCGAACCAGTACCTCTTCCCGGTGGGTCATTCCTCGCATCCCAAGCCCGTATCCCCAAGACAAGCATCTGCCACGGGAATTGGAAGCGGGGCTGCAGCCCCCCGCAGGCTCTCCACGCAGCATTTGTGATGAGTCTGCCCAAGCGAATTCTTGTTTGGGGCTCTCGGCGGCCATTCCCGGCTCACGCACGCCCTTTCTTTTCCATCCCACACACCGTCCCCAAACGAAACTTGAAGTTAGTTTTGCCTATTTTCGGGGGGGTTTAGGCTCGCGTTGGCGGGGGGTGCTTTTTTAGAAATTCGGTTTAGGGAAATTTTTAATAATTCCGTTCGAACAATTCGGGAAGATGAATCGACTTGATTCGTTGCCCCAGCCCTCCATCGCCTCGACCCGCCGCGCTCTGGACACAGCCCCCACATTCGGTGAGGCCCGAGGAAGAGGCCTGCGCCCCGCCTCCCTTCCAAATTTCATTTTTCCTGAAATTTTGAATTATTGCGTCTCCTTTCCTCTTTCCCATCGAACGGTTTAATGATCGCTGGCGCAAGAGGGGCGGCGGGCTGGTTACTGAAGTCACCGCCCGGCCGCGGTGCGCTTGCGTTTGCGCTCACTTCTGCGCTCTCCGGGGAGCTTTCTCTGCGCCTCCTTTTGCAAATAACCCTGGAGAAGCTCGGCGGGCAGGGGCGGGGGGTGCGGAGGGGAGAGGCCTCGGATTCCGCGCGCCCCGGCTCCGGGCGCCGCTCAGCTGGCCGGCTCCCCGCAGAGGTCTCACAGCCTCCGGCAGCCACGCTTTCCCCGCGTCTTTGCTTCACTTCCAATTTCAGCTTACGCTCCGGGAAAGTCTTCTATTTAAGATTCACCGGGATGTTCTAAGTAAAAATACACAAGTCACCAACCATGTTTTTTAAAAAAATTATATGGGCGGGCCACGGTGGCTCAGCAGGCAGAGTTCTTGCCTGCCGTGCCGGAGACCCGGTTCGATTCCCAGTGCCTGCCCAGACAAAAACAACAACAACAAAACCCCACACACAAAATTTTGAACAACGCCTAGACCAAGGCTCGCCCCCTCATCTCTCAAACGTACGGGTGACCAAAAAAATGGGGAAGTTTTGTAGGTGCGTTGGAGGCGCCGCGGTGGGTTGGGAACTAGGCACACGGCTCTGGACTTCGCCTAGCGCTGAAGCTGGAAATGGCTCGGGTGGGGGGCGCACAGGGGTGGGGGGCTCCGCGGCCGGGGGCGTGGGAGTTCGCCGTCGCTGTCCGACCCCGGGCCCGGCGGGCTGAAGTAGAGCCTGGGCGGACAGACTGCGGGACGGCGCACCAGATTTGCTCCGGGGCGATCGCAGCGAGCTGCTGGGAGGCCCCGCGCCAACCCGGCTGCAACGAATTCGGCGCTCGCCGAGCGAAGGCAGCTCCGTCGGGTGCTTCAGGTCTTCCCAGACCCGGACTTGGAAACTAGGGCGTCCCGCCGATGTCCCCATTGTCCAGTCCTCGGTGGGAGGCTGGAAGTGGGACGTGGCGGGCGTTGGACCTTGCATCTAGCGGGAACAACGAAGCAGGTGTGTGCACTGACAGACACACACACAATACACCCACGTCAGAAACACACATGCACACATTAGATACACACTCACAGCCCAGTAGCCACAGCACACACTCCACACGTAGCCACAGCCACACGACATCCACAGCAATACACAAACGCATCACACGTGCACAATACACTCAGCATCCACCCACCACACACGTACGCACACACCCTCCCCCCACACACACACGCGTTATTCGCGCCTGTCCCTTTGGAACCCCTCGATTCCGCTGGGAGCCTATATGGGTTGGGTTACTGGTTTCGCTTTTTGACTCAGGGACTGTTTTTCTTTCATGAGGAAAAGGTTGGTAGGGTCTCCACATCCTGATCTGGGTATCGAAACAGGGAAAAGGCGACAGCCTTATGTTCGCTGGGCTGGACCTGGGAGACTGGGGGAATGTTACCTTGGGACAGAGGGCAGGATAGGGACGCGGGTACCCCAGATGCACCCACAACCCCTTCTCTCAGAGTAAGAAAAATAACCACACTTTTAAAATAATAACAAGGCAGCCTTTCCCTCTGTGTACCAGGCTTTGGGATTCCGGACCTTAGGCCTTGGGAGGGGGGAGGGTAGACAGGGGGAAGAGGCAGAGGCAACTCAGTTCCACCCCGACCCTTCCCCTCTCTCCCAAAACCTCCTCCACTCCTGTGGGGGTGGGGGTGGGGGACCCAAACCTAGAGGAGCCGCCCAAGTGCACTTCCGGCTGTTGAAGGAGGGGCTGGGGCCTGGCACCTGTTCCCCATCTACCCTCCATCGTCACTCACACTCATTAATTCCCTGTTTGAAAAGGATCGAACCACCAACTGCTGTCTGGGGAAGGCTGGAGGAGAGGGAAAGGAGGTGGGGGAGTGGGCAGAGAAGGGGGAAGGGCTTGTAGTGTGGGCGGATGGGGGCCCAGAGCTGTTCCCCTGGAGGAACATTTTCTCACACCAGTTTACCCCTCCCCCTCCTCCCGAGACCCCGGTGACCACTCTCTGAGCTGATCCTCACCTGTCCAGCCCTGACCTTGCTGGAGGAACAGCTACCACACTCTGGGGGAGACAAGGCTTCCCCAGCCCAAATTCTGGGTGACAGTGCTCAGCCCCACCCCAAACCACCAGCCAACCCTACTGGGCACTGCCTGCTTTGGTTGCTTTCCAGAGGAAAGGGAAGGAGGGCCAGGTAGTGGTTCCCTGTCTGAAACACAACAGCCCCCCCCCCACACCCAGGAGCTGCCCCTGGAGACCCCTCTAAAGACCGCTGGGCCTCCGGTTGGGAGGGAAAGCAGCGGTGCTCTGAGACCTGAGCATCACAGCTAATGCTTCTTAAGTGTCTTCTATGTCCCAGGCATTGTGTTGAGCCCTTTAATGCTTTATTTTATTTAGCCATCACAAAAATTCTATGAGCTAGGTATCAGTATTATCCCCACTGTACAGATGAGGAAATTGAAGCACAATGAAGCCAAGTAATTTGCTTTAAAAACTGGAATTGGAACCCAAGATGGCTTGCCCTCTTAACCACCACGGAAGTGTCTTACCTGGAGAAGCACCACTCAGCAAGGGCTGTAGAAGGGCTCAGGAGAGGGGTGCCCTCTGCAGGGTGGTGGTAAGAGAAGGAATAAAATCAATAATGACTTCTGTTTATTGTGGGCTTGCACACTAGACATGATTCCAAGTACTTTACATGCATTTTCTCATTTAAGTCAATCCATAACTCTGTAAGGGAGTCCTATTATTATCCCCATTTTATGGATGAGAAGACTGAGACACAGAAAAGGGGCGTGCAGGGCCTATCCCAGCTTGGGTGGAAGGTAAGAAAGTGGGAAAAGAGTTGCCAACCATGAGCTTGAAAGGGGACCAGCGGGCAGTCGGGTGGGCCAAGATCGGAGCTGAGAGGCTTCCCTGGGTGTGTTGGGGACCACTGTTGAGCTGGGAAGGGAAGAGTCGGGTTGCAGAAAGCCCAGTTAAGAGGCTGTTACAGTAGGTCAAATGTGAAGTGAGGAGGGAGGACCCAGGGGGCTGGTGGCAGAGGCAACGGAGAGGAAGAAAAGCATGAGAAGAGCAGCTCAGAGACAGACTCTGGACCCAGTGACTGTACAGAAGAAGATGGCTGCGAGTATGACTCTAAAGTTCCTGGCTTGGGCAACTAGAGGAGCCCTGGGAAGAAGCAATGTGTTTGGTTCAAAGATTCAGGCATCCAATGGGCTGATGGACCAGTGACCAAGATTCTAGACTTGGGTGCTCCAGCAGGCAGCCAGCCATGCTGATTGGTTTCCCTTCGTGCCCTGGTACAGGTGTCTCGCCCTGGCCCTGCCAGTGTGCTCAGGTGAAACTTGCATATATGCAGATGGATGCAAATGAGAGTAACCCAACCTGGGCCCTGAGCCCTGAGCCAGTGAGGCAGCGCCTCCCCCGCCTCCAGGGAGGGGAGGGGCCGCCCCAGCCCTGACTCACCCTCTGACATGCTGCCTGGAATGCCACTTCCCCAGTGGAGCTTCCTCTGACTTGGGGAACTTGCTCCTGGAATCATCCTGAAGCTCAGGTCCAGCAGATCACAACCCCGAGAACCTGGGGCTGGGGTTGGGGACCAAAGGCTTTCTAAATCAGGGTAAGGATTTATTTTGAGCTCTCCTTGGAGAATAGGGAGGGGAGGAAGCAGGAAGAATGCTTGCATAATATGACATTTATAGGTATACAATGCACGTGGCATTTCCTGAAGCATTTTCCCAACTTCAACGTCTTTGGGGCCTAATAATAACCTGTGAGGCAGGTGGTTCATTACCTCCATTTCACAGCTGCGGACTCAGGCCTATGTTGTGAAGTGCCTTGCTAGAGACTTGGCTAGTGTGTACAGAGCTGGATTTCCAGTCCCGGGCTTCTGACTCAGTGCTCTTTGCACAACTCTATGGTTTGATGCTAGGCTTAGGGAGAGGAAGCTAATTCTGGAGTCTGGGACTCAGTTTGGGAACTGCTCACCCTCAGGTATCCAGACAAGCCATGGGAAAGAAACTTTTAATCCTGTCAGCCCTCAGGAACCTCAGTGATGAGTGAGTTCTGGCTTCTAGACTGAGGCCATGCCCCTCCCATCTGCTGGACCGGGCACCCCACTTTGGGCTCCTTCAAGACTCACTAAAATCAATACTCTATTTTTTTGGGGGTGGTGGTGCGTGGTCTGGGAATTGAACCCGGGTCTCCCGCATGGAAGGTGAGTATTTTACCACTGACCCACCCATGCACCCCAATACTCTATTTTTTAGTACCTGCAGGGTAACTGGGTACAAAGTCTGTGTGGGGTGCTTTGGGAGATTGGCCTAGGGTCCTTCAAAGGGCCACCTAACAATGAATTTGGCAATTAGTGTGTATTAAAATTGTGGAAAGAATAGATGAAAATGAATACACACACACATGTATATACACGGTCAATGAATACTTATAAACTAGGTACCCAGGTCAGGAAATAGAACTTTATGAAGTCCCAGGAGCCCACTGAATGCCTCCCCACCCTAGATCAGAATCCTCCCCTCCCCTTAAGCATTCACTGTCCTGGCTTCTGGGTTAATCACTTCCCTGCTTTTCCTTGTCATTTTATCACTCATGTCTACTTACTTTCACTTGTTTATTAACTTCACATAAGTGGAATCGTCGTGGGCATATGGTTCTTGCTCCCTTCACCTGACAGTTCACAAGTTCTAAAACATCCTCCCCCTCATCCAGGACTTTAGCAACCCCTCAGGTTTGACTGGGGCAAATGCTTAGCTGCACCATCCTTGCCCACGAGATGCTCATGGATGAGTTGGCTCTGCAAGGGCAGGCATGGGAGGTTTCACCTTGGTGAGGACAAGGCTGGGCACATAGTAAATACTTAGTAAGTAGGCACTGACTGAATGTGGATGAGTGAAATGGTGCACCTCTGTCTATGTTTATCATAACTCACAGGGTAGGAGTGGTATATGAGGCCAGACAGTGACATTCCTTCCAAAGGGCCTCCTCTTCCTCCCTGCCCTCCCACTTCTCCTTGAGAAGGTGGAAAGCACACCAGTTCAGGAGCCAGACAGATCTGAATTCTAATCCACTCCACTTTTACTGACTTGGGCAAATAAATCTCCATATCTCAATTCCCACACCTATAAAAGGGACATCTTAATAAGCCCAATCTCACAGAGTTGCAAAGATCCAGTGAATTAATCAGATGGGCACCAGAATGGGTGTTTAGCCTGTCAGCTCCCCTTCCTCTTTCTGTTGGTCCCCTTGTCTCATCCACAAAGGTTATGCTTGTCCCCATCACTTAATCTATCTGGAGGGCACCAAACCCAACTTGATCAAAAAGCTTTTGTTCCCAAAGGTTTTGGTGTTAGCTGGAGGTATCAGTCCCAGGACAGGATGCTCCTGGAGGGCAGAAACTCTGTCCTTCCTCAGCTCTTTGTCCTCACAGCGACTGGCACTGTAGATACACTAGGGTGCTTTCCACAGCCTTTGCTCTCCAGCTGATCCTGAAGCCACCCTCAGCTCCTCCTAAGTCCACGGACACTCATGAGGGGCTGCCCCTCAAGCGTCGGGAATACTTTCACACTCGAGATTCTCAGCCAATCCTCATCACCCTGTCATATAGGTGGGGCAGCAAGTATTGCTGTCCCCATTTCACAGATGAAGAAACCAATGCCCAGAGAGGCTTGGGGACCTGCCCAACGTTGCACAACCAGCAAGTCGTAGATCTGAGGTTGGAATCCCAGCCTGCAGATCTGGGGTCCTCTGGCCTCTTCCAGAGCAGCCCAGCTGTTTCTGGAATGGATGAAGAAGATGGGGACAGAGCATCTCAGTTAAAGGCCATTGCGTGGGTCTGAAGGGGTCTCTGGGCCATTTGAGGAAGGCGGATGGCCTGAGTGAAGCCCCATGGCTGCAGAGGATAGTACAATGCCAGGAGTCAAGACTTGGAGAGAAATAAGGCAACCAGTCCTACCAGAAACAGGAAGTGGGAATGTGAGAATCACCTGCAAAAGCACAAAGAGCTTCAGACTAATTTTGTATGAACTTTGAGACCAGAATGCAGAGAACCCAAATGGAAGCCACAGGAATGTAGATTTGGGTTCAATACGAGGAAGACATTTTTACCAATTAGAGTTTTCCAAAAGCAGCACATTCTTCGCCTCTGTCTTATGTGCCAACTCATTCTATCTTGTACGGAGAGATTATTCCACACCTCAGTTTCTTCTATTGAAATAAGACATCCCAAGGGCAGCTTCACAGCTTGTTGAGCTTTTCTTCCTTCAGCACATATGTCTCAAACACTTGTTGAGGACGGATTGTCCTCAACTAGTGTTTGAGAGTCAGTGAACTTCCCATCGCTGGAGGTGTGCAACAGCTGGGGATGCTGTAAAATACGTTGAGGGCTTGAGCTTTGGAGGCAGGTGGTGGTAGGTTTGTGTGCCTCTTGTTGTCCATCATTTCCAATCCTGTTTTTTCTATCTTTCTTGCCATTTGTTCTTTTGTGTGCTCTAGTTCAATTGCTCTGTTGTCAAGCTCACTTATTCTTCTTTCTGCTTCTTCAAATCTGCTATCATGTGTCTCTGGTATATTTCTGATTTGGCTAGCTGTATCTTTCATCTCTGTGCGAGTTGCCGTTTTTAATTTTAATCTTTTGAATTCTTCTTTAGGATCTTCCAGTGTCTTCCTGGTATCCTTTATTTCTTTATAAATATGCTTGAGTAGTGGTTCCATATTGTATGTTCCCTCCGGAGTTTTGATTTGGTCATTTGGCTGGGCCATTTCTGCTTAGATCTTTACGTGCTTTGTGATTTTTCTATTGTGCTTGGGGTATTTGATTATTGTAATAAAGTTATTTTGCAAGTTGGTTTCCTTCACTTGTCTAAAGTTTTGTATTTGCTTGATTTTGCATTGAAGGTTTCCTTTTGCACTTGATTTGTCAGTTATTTCCTGCCAAACCAAGCCTGGATCTTATGTAGGGGATACAGTTCTACTTGAGGATCTATTAAAAGCTAGGCCAGTGTGTACAGATACTTCAGTGGAAGAATGCCTACCCACCACCTGGGAGACCCAGGCTCAATTCCCAGCCCATGCACCCCCCCAAAAAGAAAATAATAATAACATAATAAAAATATGAAAAACAACAACAACAAAAACACCTCAACAGTAGTAGGCCCCAAAGTCAGAAGGAGACACCCCAAGATATAGTGGAAATGAACTCAGACTGGATATGGCAGTTGGTTTGAATCTCAGTTTTGTTTTTTACCAGCTAAGAGACCTTGTGCATATGGCTTGGAGTTTCTGAGCCTCATTCTCATCTATAAAAGGGAATAAATATGCCTACCACAGAGAATTGTGGGGACCAAATGAGGCACTGCCTGTGACCAGTCCAGTGCCAAGCTAATACTGCAGATTTTTTGATGATGTATGTGATTGAGGGGCTGTATTATGGGCTAGAGAGTTGGACTAGGTGTCTGCTAATGATTCTATTCGACAAGCATCACAAACTAGGAACAGATCGGGTCAACGTAGGAAACTGGCTTCAAATGCAAGTCTCACATGGATTTTCCTACCTTTTCTGTGCCCTTCTTCCCCATGGGCAAACTCAGGGGTTCCTATAGAACCTGAGCATCATTAGCCCTGGAAAAGGTACCAATAATCCCCACACAGCCCGGCCAGCCCTCCAAACCCTGCTTTGGTCAAGAACAGGGACCAAAAGCTCTGATTCACCTGTTACCTGCTCTAACCACAAGCCCTTAACAGGCTTAAGCCTCTAAGCCAGGGAAAATGACGCGGCACCTCCTGGAAGGTGGTGGTGGCTCCTGTGTAACAGGTGTCCAGGTTGGGAGGGGCCCTCAGCAGCCTCAGACCAGCCCTGAAGTACTGGCATGGCTGCTCTTCAAAGGTGCTTCTTCCTTTTTAGGGCTGGAAAGGACCTGGGAGGGTTCTGGGATCAAGAAGGTCTGGAGTGGCCCTGGAAATCTATATATTACCAAGTAACCCAAGTGAGAAACCGACCTGACCCAGCACCCCTTCATGTTACACATGAAGAAATTCATTTGCCCATTATGATACGCTGGAATTGGGTGAAAACCCGGCTCTCTGGACCCTCGTACAGGGTGTTTTCCAACCCAACTGCCTCTCGTGGTTCATTACCCCAGAAAAGGAAGACAATTTCACATGGAAGTCTTCTGAATCCGCCCCCCCCATGCCTCCTTCGGAGGCAGTGTCCATTACTCCAGAGTCAACCCTTCTGGAAATGGCCCCCGAGAAAAATGAGATGGAAGCCTTGCAGACCTGCGAAGGGCCTCCCCCAGGCCAGGGCACAGGAGCAAGTAGGTGTTTGAGGCTAGAGGCATGGAGGGCCACACAGACACACGTTTGGGAATAGCCATTCCTCTGGCAACAATGTTTGATCTGATTTAGAATAACTCTATTCACTGTCCCTAGCGTGGTGCCTGGCACCCAGTGTCAATTAATGGCCTATTGAATAAATGACTGATGCTTAATATTGATCCTACTCAATTGTCTTCAATACTGCAGGGCCCTCCCTAGAGGAAAAGGGTGCTTGGACTCAGCAGAGCCCCAGAGAATGCCGAGCAGTGGGCGTCCAGGATGGAGGGTGGCCAGGGAGGCGCGGTCAAGAGGAGGGAGGGAGTTAAGAGGGCAGCTGTGAATCAGACCTGCCCCCACTCCCACCCCAGGAGCCAATTCCCATCACATCTCAGCCCTGGAGTTTCCATGAACATAAGGGGTCTGTGTGATTATGTAATTGTGTGAATGCTGCCTTTGCAGTTGTAAATATGTGACTCATGTGTAACTGTGTGTGTGATGTGTGTGTAACTGAGACTTCGTGTGTGTGACTCCTTGTGGCTTGGGCGTGGCTCTGTGCATTGTGTGCAAGCTGTGTGGTGGTGTGGTTGCATGTGACTGCCTGCATGGCTTGCGTTTGTGTGACTATGTGCCTAGAAATGTGTGTTGCCTGTGTGATGGTGTGTGACTCTCAGAGACTGGTCCTGTGGGCAGCTGAGTGTTGGGTGTGTAGCTATGTGTGCCTCTGGATGGTCTGCGAACGACTGCAGGTGGGACTCCTGCGTGGGACTCACTGCCTCCGCGTGGGCCTGGGACTCAGGCTGTGTCTTGTCCTGTGTGACCGTGGGCATCTCTGCCACTGCCTGGCGGGCTGCTGGCTTTGCCTACTATGTGCGTAGCTGGGTGTCATGCCCTCAGCTGTGTGTGTCACGGTGTGTCCCTCCGAGTGACTCAGCTGTGTCACTGTGTGTGACTGTGACTGTGTGTGGGAGCCAGCATCCCCCTCAAACCACTGTCCTTTGGTGGCTTTGATGTGGTTGAGTTTCCAGGGGCCATAAGGACGCCTGCCTCACTCTTGAGGACTTCAAAAGATGAGATCCTTTCTGTCCAGTGGGGGAAAACCCGTTTCCCCCTCATCCTCACCCTCTCCCACTGCTGTGGGGAGAGTTCTATTTTCTTATTTTTGCTATGAGTCTATGGCTGCAACTGACTCACGGCCCTTTCTGAGACACTTGGGGAAGGAAATATGGGCAGCTTGGATGGGGTCTCTGCCCACGAGACCAGGGACCTTCAGAGCAGGGCCGAGGAAGATATCTGGATCCATTGTGGCTGCACTGCTGGGTCCCCAAGCCTGGAAGGTCAAGGACGCTTCTTTTGAGGTCATTGCCTAGCCTCCAGCTTCCTACCCCCAAATGAGAGGCTGCTTTCCTTTTCTAAAAGTTCTTCCTTTCCTTTAGTCACAAGGCCTGCTAAAAAGTGAGCTGGAGCTTTGGAGGTGGGTTAGTCCACCAGGAGCCACCTCGCTGCTGCTGGCTCAGCCTGGCCCAGTTGAAGCACTGCGGCTTCCGGCAGATGCCTCCATTCAACTACACTGTTTGAGCGCCCCCTATGGGCGCAGCGTGAGCGGGTGGAAGGAGGCATCGTGGGAGGACAGAGGCAGCACAGCGGTGGGTGAGCATCCAGGGTGACGGGGGAAACGCAGCCGCTGTCCCCGGGGATGCCCCTGTATTACGAGAGAGGTAGAACCCTCCGATACACAGGCTCTGAGACTAAGAACAAAGAGAATCAAACTATAGCTCCTTGTTCAAAGAAGAGTCTTGTTCAAAGTTGAGGAAGAACCAGAGAAGGCTTCTGGAATGTGGCAGTGGGGACTCGGGGGCAGTCTGGGAGGAAGAGTGTGTCCTGAGGATGGGTGGCTGAGAGGACCCAGGGGTGGAACAAATCCTTGGAAGATACACAGGAGGCCAGGAGAGCTTGGAAGGCTGAGGTGGCATAGCTCTTCTGTGAGGTGACAAGGGAAGCTTGGGCTGGACCCATTCATATGGCAGAAGAAATCTGCCCAAGCAGAATCTTTGGGTTGGAAGTCCCCCTTGGTGTCTACCTGGAGCCCCTCCAGCTGCAGCCAACGTAGATCTGGTGTCTGGTCACCCAGGAGGGAGCTCTGAAGTGGGCCTTTACCTCCTTCCTTCTGCTCCAGCCTGGGAGCCAGACACCCTGACTGTGCTCCCGCCTAGCTCGGCTTCCTGCCTCTTTGTCCACCCCAAAGATGTCCCTGTCAGGCTGTTCCCCAGCCAGTGTCTGAGGCCATGAAAACTCTCTGCCCCCACCTTCCTGGCCCGCTCCTTGGACACTTCTAGCTCCTGGGACTAGCTAACTCACCAGGGATTACCCTCCACCCGCCTGGCCCAATTCCCCCACTTGGAGTTTAAGGGTGTTTGGACCACCCTCCTGGAGGAACTGAGAGGAGCCCTGAGCTGAGGAGTCCAGAGCTGGACTTGGGGGTGCTCACTGGGCCACGGTGGGCAAGGGGTCTCAGTGTCTCTGTCTGCAAAATGGGGCCGATGGCCTACCCTGCTGGGGTCTCAGGGAGCGTGGCGAAGGTCCCAGTGAGCTCATGGGTGTGAAGGCCCTGGTGAGCCATAAATAGCCCAGGATTGGTGGGAGGGAGGGAGGGAAGGAGGGAAGCCATGTTATTCCAGCTGGGCCCGGCTACCCACAGGGAAGTCTTAGCCAGCGGGGGGCGGCAGGGACGGGGCTGTGAGGATCTCTGTGCCAAGTGCTGGAAACAGAAGTGGAGGCTGGCATCCCAAGGAGAGCTGGGATCTACAGAGCCCACCCCACGGCCAAGTGTTGGGGCAATAGCTCCAGGGTCTGTGACCTTGCACCAGTGACTTGGAAGATCCTGCTATTGGAGGGGGGGCAGTGATGACATCACCAGGTGACATCACTCTCAGCCTCTCTGACATTCCGCCCTCTGCAGGGAGGGGAAGGAGATGCCATCTTCTCTGCCCTTTCATTCCTTAGCCCTGGGTAGAGACGAGGCTGAGCATGTAAGCTAAAATGGACTTAGGATTAGCTGTGGCTTTTTCTTGTAAGGAAAATGCTAGCACCACAATCAGTTCACCAGAAGGGTCTTGCTGCATCTTTCTCCAGCGCATCAGAGAGATGGCTCCAGAGCTCTTTCTCCTTCTCCAAATGGGCAAGCTGGTGCCTTCCCTGTGTACCCCCACCTCCTTCCAAACCACCCACCCTCTCTCTCCTTCTGCATGCTCACCTTGGCCTTCCCGTCTGAGCCTTCACACAAGCTGCCCCACATCCCAAGTACCCTCCCCAGACCATGCCCTACCCCTCAGATTAAGTACTGACACTGCCAATTTCTAGCCACAGGACCCTGGGCAAGTCACCAAACCTCTTCGAGCCTCAGCCTTCCTGTCTGTAAAATGGGGCTAACAGTACCTCCCTGGATGGTGAGAACTATCCCAGTTCCTGCCACAGGAACTGCCCAACCCCTTTGTCCTTCTTAGACCCCCTGCCAGTGCCTGTTTGCCTTATGCTGCTTTGCAACATTTACTGCTTTGCAATTAGTGAAAAGATAGGCATTTGCTGCCCACTTTTACTACATGTTTAGCACTATGGCATGTTCTGGGGTGGTCCAGGAGTGGCTCTCTGCCCATCTAGAAACAGTCGCCAGCCTGGGTGGGCAGGTGACACCCACCGATGTGAAACATCCAACCCCTCTCCCCAGCACAGTGATCATACTGGGCTAAGTGAGTAGAGAGTTCTGGAGGAGACAGAAAGTGGTCAGGGAGGGCTTCCTGGAGAAGGGGACCTTGCAGGACAAGTAGTACAGGCAGAGGGGACAGAGGGCCTGGCAAAGGAATAACCATTGTGTGCTCTCTGGGGACACAGGAGGAGAGGGAGAGTGCTGGAAGTTTTGGGAGCAAAGACAAGATTGGAAAGTCAGGCCAGAAGCTGGAGGCCCTTGAGACCCATGCCGAGGAATTTAGATCAGACAAGGTGGGTAACAGGGAGCCACAGCAGGGTCTTGAGCAGAGGACTGAAGTTGAAGGTGAAGGGATGGGCCTTCTCCTTAGTAAGCAGCTGCTGTACTCCAAATTTTTGCTAGGTGCTTATTCTATGTTTTCCCACCTAATTCCCAAGCAACCCGGTGAGATACACATTTTCTCTGTTCTACAGATGGGGAAACTGAGACTCAGAGAAGTAACTTTCTCCAAGGTCATAGAACGAAGGAGGATGTGAGACAATGGAAATCTGTGTGACTCCAGAGTCCATGTGCTTGTCAGTTAAACCCAATTTTTCCCAAAGGGGATGTGGGTCCCAGCTGGCAGGACCTTTCTTCCCCTCCCTGTCCCCGCTGAGTCTGTAGTGAGGCTGCTCCAGGGCTGGGGGATCTGGAACGGAGGGAGACAAATGTTGATTTTCCTACTGCTTATGGGATGGAGACGTCAGGGACCAGACGGGGACTGCTTGTCTCTAGTCACCACACTGGGAGGGACCAGCAGGGTCAGGGGCTGGGTGAGAGGGAGTAGTCAGAGGTGAGCCAGGCTGCCCAGGAAGAACAGGAGGTTGCTGATGGAGCCAGGAAAGCTAGAGCAAGTCGCAGGAAGGATGAGGCATTGAGTTTGGAACACTGAGCCTGATGTAGCCGGCCAAGCAGAAACATCCCCCGGCTTTGGAAACCCAGGCTCAGAGCTCATTGGAGAGGTCTGACCTCAAGGACATTCCAAATACTCTTTCCCATCCCCTCCAGACGGGGGGACGCCCAGAGAATGCGGACTGCAGTGCCTCCTTCCGAGGTTCTCCCTAGCAGCACCCAGAGTTGTGTTCTGAGGTGGGTGGGGGTAGGATTCTAGGAAGACATTGCCTGCCAACCTCCCTGACTGCCCTGCAGTGCTCCCTCTTCTCCTGGCAGTCCCTTTGAGGTTTGTTAGCTTGGAGGGAGGACCATCTCCCTCACCTAAATTCCTACAAGAACTGATCCACTGGTCCTTGCTGGGACCAACCCCACCAGCCCCTGGGTTATCTGTGCATGTCTCTCTCTCTCTCCCCAGGTCACTCATTTGTTCAACAGCTGTCTCTTGAGCACTCACTAAGCCAGGCCTTGTGCTAGGTGCTTAGGATATAACCATGTCCTTATGGAGGTTACATTCCAATGGGAGAGACAGGCAATAACCAAGTAATTAAAGATAGGCTCATTACAAATAGCAATAGGTGCCATGAGGAAGAATAAAGCTGAGTTGGGGGACAGAGGAGGTGGGTGTGCCAGAGACGCGGGGACACTATTTTAGCGTGGGTATCCCAGGAAGAAATCTCTTGAGTCTTGGATGACAAGGAAAAGGAAAAGGGTAAAGAAGAGCATTCTAGTTGGAGTGATGGCCAGTGCAAAGGTCCTGAGGTAAGGGCAGGCATGCTGTGTGTGAGGAACAAAAGTGGAATGAATGAAGGGGAAAGTAGAGGAATGAGGTGGGGGTGGGAATGGGGGAGGAAGAGAAGAGGAGCCTGGGGAGGTGGGCAGAGCCCATGTGGTCGAGGGCCTTGTAGAATTTCCATATTAAGATCGGAAGTCACTGGAGGGTTTGAAGCAGGGGAGGGACGTGTCCTAACGTATGTTTATAAAGATCTCTTTGGCTGAGGGGGATGAGGGCCGAGATCAGTCAGGGTCATCTCTCATCCTTCCCCTCCAGGATCTCGACGCCCCCGGCCCCCAGACTCTTCTACACATCCAAATACTGGCCTTCAGGGAACATTCCAGAGGACTTGCCTTCATTTATTGTCTCATAATGAGGAAGGCTCTGGGGGCAACTTTAGGAGACCCCCCACAGGAGGTGGCTGTCTTGGAAGAGCTGTCTTGTTTGCCCTTGTCAGAGGCTCTGTGAGGAGGGAGGCACCTACCCAGTGCCCACACTAACACCCAGAGGAAGTCTCAGGGCTGGGGAAGATGTCTGAATGAGGAGGTGGCAGAGCAGGTAGCCCAACAGGTAACCTCTGCCCTCTGCTCTCCCCTCCAGTCCTGCTAGAGCCCCTGTTTACCCCAGCCGGGTTGAGGGGGTGAGGTGGCCTCTGTCTGGGTGGGGCCTGTGGAATCTGGAGGCCTCTTGGGGGCTGACCCTGGGGATGGACGCCCAGCAGCAGCCTTGGGAAGGGACTGAGTCAGATCCGGAGAGCAGCCCAAGGCAGCCCAGCTGAGGTCACGGTCTGGTGGCTAGAGGTGGCCTCCCGACCCGGCCTCCACCCCCAGCTGGTGTTTGTCAAGAGGGACCTACGACGTGTGCCAGGCGCCTTTCTGACCTCTCGCTGGGACTCCTGGGATGCAAGATGCTCAGAGCCAAGACGAGGCGGTAGCTGTGCTTCGTTCTCTATCCTTCCAGTGCGCTCAAGTCTGAGGGCAGGGACCTGCAGGCCCTGAGTGGGCCCCGTCTGAGGTCTCCTGAGAGGCGTGCCCCTAGCCTCGGGGGGCCCCAGGGTAAGAGGAGACTGTGGCACACTTACAGAACACACAGATGAAGATCAAAAGGAAACACTCCAATTGGATCAAGACCTGGAGTGGAAAGTGGGTAAGGGTCGGTGGGAGTGAGTGAGTGGATGTGTCCAAAGGGCCCCCCAAGGAAGGCAGTGGGAACAGGGCTGGACTCAGGCCTGAAACCCTCTGTGGATGCAGGGTTCCTTCTGTCTGGGAAGAACTTCTTCTGTGCAGCTGTGGCCGAGGCTCCCTAGCCCTCTGAGCCTGCCCTGATACCAGGGTACCCCTGATGCCCATTTGGGGCTGCCCACTCCTGACTCCTTCCTCTGGAAGTTTACCCCCAGTGCACTGAGACAGGGAGTTGTGCAAGGGTTGGGAGGCAGGGGCGGCAGGCTGGCTGGGGAGGGGAGATTCCTGCCTCCCACCCCAACCCCCTGAGGCCTTCCCTCCTGCAGCCGTGGCCTGGGTGTGCAGCAATCGCCCTCCTCCGCGGTTGTCTGCTGGGCTGTCGGAGCTTGTTTGGCCTGAGGGTTCTCAGCCAGGGCCTCCTCCCCCTTGTCTTCCTGCTCAAGAACAGCAACTAGAGGCCTGAGGTGGGAGGAAGGCCAGGGGCCACAGTAGATAGTGGCAAGGCTGTGTCTCTCAGCCCTGGAGGGAAATCAAGTGCCTCCTGGACACAGCCCTGTGCTGGGAGGTTTCCTGCCTTCCAGGAAACAGACACACAATTGGCCCGAGGTGGGCATCAGTGAGTCCCTGTAGGATAGACATATCTGAGCCCCTGATCCAGAAACAGTAACACAAAGGTGGACTCTAGATCTAAGGCCATGAAAAAAATCTCCCTGGGGAAAGATTTGGGCTCAGCACAAGGAGAGAATGATTTTATCATAGTCCCGGTCATCTCAAGGTGGCACGGGCGGCCTTGGGACCGACTGAGTTGCCCATCAGGGAAGGCATTCAAGTATACACCGCAAAAGTTAATTATCCTCTCACTGAATATTCATCGAGTATCTTCTGTAGGTGGCCCAATCCAAGGAGATGGGCATTGAACCACATGATAAAGTCCCTTCCAACCCTGAGATCTTAAAACAGGACCTATCTGGGCGGGCTTCTCAGAGGAGGTGGAGGGAGAAAGAGAAAAGACTTTTGGCAGGGGCTGGAAGTGGCCAGGCCCTAAGCTCCGGAGCTTGCCGGAAGCCTTGGGCAAGCTTGGACTGCAACTAGACACGGCCCCTCCTCCCAGGGGGTGCGGGCAGAGGAGGGGGCTTAGGTCCAGGGTGGGGGTGCTGAGGGGCTGGTGCAGGGGAGCCAGACAGCTTCTTAGAAAGTGGCAGGCAGGTGAGCGGGGCTCCCCGGTGATCATTAAGGAACAAAGGTGCCGAGTGTGGCGCGGGAGCCTGCGCGGGCCTCTGGGGCAGGCGGCTAATGGGAGCCTGGAGGAGAGGTAATGAGCAGAGGAGCCGAGCAGACAGCCCGGCGTCGCGACGCCCACAGGCCGCCCCCGTACCCTCGTGCTCCAGAGCAATAACTGGAGCACCCAGCTTGGGGGTGAAAACACATGGAGGGGAGCAGGGTGAGCTTTTTCCAGATGCTCCGGTGAGATTTTTGTGAGGACATGGATTGGTGGAGAGAGGGGACCAGGAAGCAAATGAGCCTGGGGCAGAAGGGGCTTCATCAGCATGAGGTCAAGGATAGGGGCAGAGAACTTGGGCGGGTGCCTGGAGTCCCCAAGGTGTCCGGGTGCCTGGGAGAAGATGCCCTGCCCAGTCTTAAAGTGAACTAGCTCTCAGAGGCAGGAGGGGCCCCTGAGGCAAGGCCCCGGGCTCAGAGTCAGGAAACCTGGGATCTGCCTCTGCTTTCAATAGCAGTGTGACCCCAGGCAAGGTTCAACAGTCCCGCTGCAGGCTAGGCAGCGGGTCCAGGGGGCTGGGGGGTGGGAAAGCCCTTGACTCAGACTGGATGGAAATCAGAAGCTCACACCCGAGCCCCACACCTGGTCTGTTCTCCACCCAAGCAAAGTGCAAGCCTAAAGCCACCCACGCCGTTTGGAACCCCAATCCCTACCCCTGCATGTGCACCCCACACTCCTATGTGTCCCAGTTGTGCCAGCAGAACCCTGAACTCCCCTCCCCTCAGATTCTCAAAAGGCTTGTCTCCATCATTTGCTCCCCAGCTTCACCCCCAAAGAAGGGTCTGTAAAGCCACCAACACCAAGTCGCCCAGTAGCAGGGTGACTCACACAGGGAGACCCTGTCAATGCGTACAGGGCAGTGAGCTACATATAATCTTCATGTGTACCTTAGTGTGCTCTTTCTCACACACACACACATACATGCACAACTTGTGTATGTGCAGGAAACTTTGGAAATGAGAGTTGAGAGATCATCTAGGCCAGCCCTGCCTCAAGACTAGAGACCATTCAACACCTTCACAATTGATGGAGATGACCACACACACACACACACACAAACACTTTACATGGTTGACATGCGTGCACACCCCTAACTGTGTCTGGCCAGTACACTAATTGGTCTACTCCCCTCCACGTCCCTCCTGACTCTATCTGATCACTTCAGTGCTTTCCGAGTCATCTTCCCGAAACTCAACTTTCCCTGTGTCTCTCTACTGCTCAGACACCCTCCATGGCTTCCCATTGCCCTCTAAGATAAATTCCAGGTCTTCCTCACTGCCATTCCTCCTTTCGGTTCTTTAGTGGCTTCCCAACTTTATAAGACCCCAGTAATCTTAGGGAGCAACAGCACTATCTCCCAGTCTCATCTTTGAATTCCCTTTCCAAGGTGCTGTGAAGTCTTCTTTTGAATAACTCCAGTGGCAGAAACTCACCACCTCCTGAAGTAGCTGGTTTCATCTCCAGACAGCCTTAGTTAGTTGAGCTTAATTTAGCAAAGGCACTCAGCCTGGTTCAACTTTTGCTGCCACATGGAAGTTCCTTGTAATCTCTTGCCCCATGGTTCCGCCTTCGGCATCCCCTGCCTTCATGGCCAGCTATTGCTTGATGTCTGAGTCCTCTTCTTTGCCATAAGACTTGGAGCCCCCCTGTACTAGTTCCTTGCCTGAAATAGTGCAGCTGCTCAGTGATTGGGCGTCCCTTAGATGGGCACACAACCACATGCACATCTGTGCATTTCTGTGTCCAGGTGGGCATCTACCCATGTGTGTGCAGGCCTGCCCCGTGCCTTCTGGGCACACACAGGCGCATGCCAGCCCAGATGGGCATCTGTGATGCCGTTTCAGGAGGCCCCATTTTGCCTGTTCTTTGCCACGATGTGTTAGGGACCCACTGGCCTGAGACCCAGGTGTTCCAAATTCCCCAGTTCTGCTCCTGCTGCCCTCCAGGGGAGTGGACACAGCTTATGGAAGATTTGGAGGTCGTTTCTCTGCCCTCCTGGAGCCCCAAACTGTCAGCATCAATTATTTGTGTTGTAATTGCAGCCCTCACCCTCCCACTCCCTAAGCCTCTGCCTGCATTCTTTTTCTCCATAACATACATCCACTTCTAACAGGTTGAATCACTTGCTAGCTTCTTTTAGTCTCCCTCTTCTAGAATATAAACTCCTTGCAGGTAGGGATTTGGGGCTATTCTGTTCATTTTTGTAGCCCCAGGGCCTCGATTAGTGCCTGGTTCCTGGGTTCAATATCTGTAGGATGGATGGACGAAATGATTTTCTTCCCCATCCCCACACAGGACCGTGAGCTCCAGGAGGCCAGAGCCCGTGCCCCGAGCCTGTCTGCCCAGGGCCCAGAGCAGTGCGGAGGGCAGTTCACTTCCCCGGGCTTGCCTGAGCGAACAGCAGCCGTCAGCATGGCATCTGGTCATCACAGCACAGCGGCGTGGCCATGGGCAAGGCAGGCGAGGGGCAGAGCTGAGGGGTCCCCACGCACCCAGCTCCCAGACAGCCCCTCTGGCTGACCCCACTGAGGCCTTCTCAGGTGGGCAGGAGATGAGGGTGGGGTTCATGGGAGGCCTCTTGGGGTTCCAGGAAAGCAGGGGGGTGAATGGAAACCCTTCCTCCCTCCCTCCCTCCCTCCCTTCCTTCCTTCATTTATTTTTAATTTATTTTTAAAAACTTATTCTTGAGAGCAATTGTAGGTTTACAGAAAAAGAATTCTTATACCCTCCCCATGGTATTCTGTATTATTAACATTTTGCATTAGTGTGGTACATTTGTTACAATTAATGAAACCAATATTATTATGATTATGTTTTTAACTAAAGTCCAGAGCTTACATTGGGGTTCACTCTTGGTGTTGTACAGTTTTATGGCCTCTTCTTTTTTTTTTTTTAATTTTTATTGGTGTAACACATACACAGCATAACATTTCCCATTTTAAACACTTTCAGGCAAACAATTCAGTGTGTGCATTACACTCACAGTGTTGTGCTCCCATCACCACCACCCATCACTGACAACTTCCCATCACCCCAAACAGAAGCTGTCTCTGTTGAGTGCTTGTTGACTCCCCATTCCCCAACCTACCTTTGCCCCTCATAACCATATTCTCATTTCTGACTTTATGAATCTGAATCAGCCCCTTTCCCATACCTGCTAATAGGGCAGTTTGGGCCTCATTTAGCCTCTCTGCCCCAAATTTCTCAAGCTAAAAAATGGAACAAATAATAATTCTGCTTGTAAGCAGAGTCCAGCACAGAGTAAGCACTGCGACGTCACCTGCCATTGCTGTGCTGATGTTGACGACAGCAAAGATGATGATAATGAAACAAGTAACTGAGGTGAGATGGGGCCCAGCCCCTGCTGTCCTGTCCTAGCTGTTGACTCAGGCTCCTCTTCTGGCCTTCGGGCTTAAGGAAGCGAGATCCCAGGGCGCTGGGCGCGTGGGGGCCCTGAAGGGTCCCGAGACCCAAACTCCAGCACAGGCTCTGCCTCTAACTCAACTGGGGCCAAGTTCCTTCCTGTCGGGGGGCCTCAGTTTCCTCCTGTGACAGACAGGCTTGGACGAGGTGTCCCAAGCCCACCCGGACAGGGCTGGGGTTCTCTAGGCAATGTGAGGTGAGACGCCCAGGCTCGGCGCCTGGCGCAGGCGAGGTGCTCAGTAAACACTGCATTCCCCCAGCCTGGAAGCCCGACTCCAGGGGAGAGGGGGCAGCTCCCCTCCACCTGCCCACCCCCCACTTCTGCCAACAAGAGAATCCTCCTCCGAGGAGCCAGACACTATGATGAAGGCATCATTCAGCCTCCTGCTGGCCCTGCCTCTCTCCAGACCAGCCATCTCTACCACCCCACATTGGCTACCTCCCAACTTCCTTCCGCCCCTTCCCCTCTCCCACCCCACAGCCACCTGACCAAGCCCTGACTTTCTGCGGGAGACCCCCTTTGCCTTCGTCCTTCCCCGTGGAGTCCCCAGCAGCCAGCCCCCACCCGGCCCTGGGACCTGGCAGCTGTCAGGGGAGCAGTGGTGGTTCCCACCAACCTCCCTACAGACAGACAGGCCTCTGCTTTCTGGGGCCTCCATGGATGGTTTATACAGAGCCCAGGGCCTCAGCTAGTATTCCCGAGAGGGCTGAGCTTCTTCAGGGCCCGAGTCCTACAGACTCCAGGGGGGTCAAACGGCTCCTAGGTACCGTAGTTCCCACACTGGGTGTCGGAACCGACCTCCGGGCCTGGAGCATATATGCACCAAGCTATGATTTTTATGTGCCTGAAATTTAGGAGGCTGGAATATTAAGAATTAACTGTGAAAAAGTAAAAAAACAAAATACAAATGAGAACTAATGACTATCGAAATAGTAAATTAAAATTAAGTAAACCTAGATTTTTGAATTTAAAAATTTGTAAATGTAACTAAATATTACAAAATATGTTTATAAAAATACAGTGATCCGTAATTCCAGTGTTCCATCAAATTGCCAGTATAAAGATGCACCATGAAATTTCTCCATGTTACATCCAGTCCTACTTATATACAAATTAAGAGTTCTGCACATTATTCAGTGTACGAAATGCTTCTCACCTGCTCTGGCATCTATTTCGCACACTGCGCTGTTTTGTGAGTAGCCCTGGATCTTGAAGAGAAGCAAGAATGTGGATTCTTGGGAATTTGTTAGACAAGAATCCAATTCATTGTTCTTTAATTAATTTATTTAAAAAAAAGGAACCTATTGCATGTACATGGTCTGAAAGGAAGGCTCTAATAAGCATTATCGATTTACTTTTTATTTCACCTAAGCACGCCTGCAATGTCGCTGGCTGCGCAGGCTCTCAGGACATACAGACAGTTCTTGTGGGTCCAAGGAGTGAGAGCAAGAAGCATCCCCCTGGGATCTGGTCCACATCCAGTCCCCAGAGCAGGAATTTGGGGCTGTGGCTGTACCCTGCACGCCGAGCGCCAGCGCCAGCCTAACCTTAGACATGCACATGCTCTTTAACACGTTTTCTCTGTATTTGTGCCGTTAGGGGCCTGGAGCAGAAGTTCCTGTTGCTGGGTCCCAGGACAGGACTGGAGTTACACGGTTAGCCTCTCCTGTTGGGGCAGGGGGAGTGGACCGGCAGGGATTGAGGAGTTAGGGGAGTTTTGATGGGCAGGAAGGGGATTGAAATAATTTCTGGGTGAGAAAAGATGGAAGCGTGGACCAGAAGAGTAGGTGTGGGGATAGGGAGGTGAAGAAAAGTTTAGCAAGACACTTAGGCAGCAAGAAAGGTCCTTCCCGTCCCCTCCTAGTCTCTGGAAACTTCTCTCCCCTGTTTCATGGACAAAAAATCATATATTTGAAGTAAGAGAAATTCAGAATCGGGACAAAAGGTCATCAAGATTGGCCAGTCCTGAGCTATTTGATGTCCTCCAACAGTTCGCCAGTGACTGCAGAGAGGCCAGGGGTGGCCGACCCTCCCCTCCCCAAGGAGGGCTGTGCCTGTAAGTGCAAAGAGAGAGATCCGAGTTAGACTTCAGGTAGGACTGCAAGGGAAGGGTTGCATGGTGGAGGCCAGGTGGAGGCCAGTGCTCAGTCCCAGAAGCCATCCCCAGGCAGGGCCTGTTGGTTTGGGGCCATATGCCTGGAGGCAGCAGGCTGGACGAGATGACCTCACAGGGAACCCTTCCAACTCCAGGTTCTTCGCCCTGATCCCAAAGGCGAAAACTCCGCCCGCGTCCTCCACACTCCACCATGTCTACACCTGGCAGCCTTTGCTGATGGTTATCTCCCCTCCCCCACCTCACCGCCTCCACCCAGCCCCGCCTGTCCGTCTGTCCGTCTGCCAACAGCCCCATTCCTGGCCTTTCATCTTGTGCCACAGCAGCCGGCTGCCGATGCTGCAATCCCCCGCCCCCCGGGGCTGCCCCGCTCTCCAGCCTCTCCCAGGCTTGGGCCCCATAGGGCCCTGGAGACTTTGGCCTCCTGCTGCTGACCCTGCCCAGGATGGTCTGGGGGCCCTGGGCCCCTCCCCGCCCTGTGACCACACAGGAGCCATAGGAGCAGGCCCACCAAGACACCCCCATTGGCCTTGCCCAGTGAGCAGTCTTCCCTCAGCCAGCCGAGGCTCCCTCCATCACGCCCCATCCCAGGAACTCCCTCCAGTCTCCAGAACCCCTTCCTCGCCTTGTCCCCCCTGACCCGAAGGGCCAGGCAGCAGGAAGCACTGATCACAGGAGGCTCCACAATTGAAGGAACAGACATTACTGGTGACGGCCACCATTTTCTCCAGCTGAATTTTCTTCTCTTGCAGGTGCTGGCAGAGGCAGGCACAGCACGGAGGCAGGGGGATGGATGGATTGACGAGTGGCAGTCAGGATGAGCGACATTGGCCCCCCTTCCGGCCCCACCCCCATCCCAGAGCCTTAAGGTAAAGTGTGAGGTGAGACCAACTGGCATTGGTGAGGAATAAGGGGCAAGGTAAGTTCTCTGCAGCACTGGTGGGTGGCAGCAGCCTGCCCAGGAGGCTGGGAAGGAAGCAGAAGATGCTTTGATGGGGCAGGTGGGCTGAGACAGTAGCTCCAAGTTGCCCGCTAGGGCTTGCTGCGGAGGAAGGGACGGAGGAGGCAGAAAAGGCTGGGGACGAGTGGAGGCCGAGGCAGACTTGGCCATCCCCCTGCCTCCAGCAGAAAAACGAGGCAGATCTTGGCCACCCCCCTGCCTCCAGGAGAAAACGAAGAAGCCACGTGTTGTAGAGGAGGGCAGAGGCTTTGTCTAGAACCCCCCACCCCTCAGCCCTGTGCACCCTCTGGGCACAGACAGGGGGGCCTGGCCTGAGCATCTCCAGCCACCATCCTCCAGGGGCCAGGCCAGGTGGGAATTTGCAGGTGCCCAGGCACGGGCTGAGAGGCCCTGGGGGCAGACCCTGGGTCTTCTGTATCTTCCCACCTGCTCCACCTCAGTGCTGGGGGCCAGCGCCTGCTGCCGGTTTCTCCTGGGTAGCTTTCCCGGAGCCACGGTTCATCAGTTGCCCACGTCTTCACTCACAGCCTGTCACTGAGCACCTACTGGTTCCCGGGAGCTGTGCAGGCAGCGGAGGGTTCTGGGAGGGTGGTCGCGCCAACTGTCTGCTGGCTAAGGGAGGGACATAAAGACGATGGTTGGGTGGACATCAGAGGAGGGGGCGCTCCTGGGGACAGGAGCGCCAGGAGGCCACCCAGGGGAAGGGGGAAGCATGGCTCAAATAGAGCAGGGCAGGATGGGCAGGAATTAGGGGGGACATGCATCCTTTGAAAGGGAGACAAGACAGCAACGACAACTGCCATCACAGCCACAGAGGATGAGAGTGAGCGGGACGCGCTGAGGGCCGGAGCTCGAGGCCCACCCGCCGGGCGGACGGGGCGGGAGAACGCACAGCCCGCACCTGGTCCAGTGACCACCCTGGGGTAGGAGGGACAGGGACTGTGTGAAGGGGGATCCACAGTTTGTTGCTTATTTTCCTCCACTGTTGACTCTCACACAAGAGCATATTCTTACATGACTTGTTGTATTGAAAATACACTAAATGGCAAAATCCAAACAAAAGTTAGTTAATAGCAGGGACCCATGTTAGTTTTTAGCTGTGACCAAAGTACCCTGGTGATGTAGGATGAGGAGACACCAGGAATCACCTATTACCTACTCTATCTTTGCAATTCTTCTGTACATCTAAAACTATTCTAAAATTTAAAGTTTATTTAAAAGATAGATAAAACCCTAGCCAGGGCAGTGCGATGGTGGCTCAGCGGTAGAATTCTCATCTGCCATGCTGGAGACCCGGGTTCGATTCCTGGTGCCTGTCCATGCAAAAAAAGCAAAACCTTAACCAACAGTATTCCTGAAAACCCTAAAGAATACCCAGGGCTCTATCTTAGTCTCTACAAAAGTTTCACTCATTAAGTTTATTTTTCAGAAACTTAAAACCTCCAAATGGTTCCTATGCCAGATAATCCCTGAAACTCAGAGGTACTGGTCTCTCCAAGAACACCAACCAGCTGCATCCTCCCACCCCATAATGTTGACACCTCTTCTCAACATGAAGCCTTTAGAACAGTCATTGCCCAAATATCCTAAAGATTGGGAGAAGGGTCAAATGAGAGAGAGGAGTTGTAACAGAGAAGATAAGATTTAACATGTGATCGTGACTGCTGAATAGTTATATTGATATTTCTTATTAGTCTGTAGTATATTAGGGCAGGTAGAACACCTGAAATTGTGGAACTGCACCCCATACCATACTTTGAAATTTGTTCTATAACTACTTATTAAACTGTACTTTGAAATTTATCACTTTTGTGCATATAAGTTATATTTTGTAATAAAAAATGTTTTTAAAAATTATATGTAACAGAGATAGAAAAAATAATAAGCCTCCTGCAGCACCGAGAGCTGCCACTAAGAAAGTCCATTCAGATTGGCCTGCCGGGGGGGCGGGAGGGGTGCAGGCCACCTGTGGGGGGTGGGGTGGGCGCGTATGGTCTCGGACACAGCTGGCTAGGAGGCCCTCAGTGCCCGGCCAGGGGCCACCAGGAAGGTTTGTGAATGAGGGAGTCTCCATGGGCCGAGGGACCTACGGGCTAATGGCAACTCAAACAGGTAACCGGGCAATCCAATATGGTGGGATGGGTTCAGGCCGCAACAGGGGAGCACGGAGGAAGGACCCCACTCTGACTAAGGGGGGAAGTAGCAGCTCATGCCTGAAGGGTGAGCACGAGCTTGTCAGAGGAGAAGGGAGGAGGCTTTCGAAACCAAGGGCCTGCACGTCCCTTGACCCCGCTTCTGGCCGGGTGTGGAGCGGAAAGGACAAGACGGAACCCGGAGCCTGGAGTCAGGTGGCCAGAACTGCCGTGAGTCCAGACTCCTTACTCACCGTGTCCTTGGGCACTTCAAGTCTCGGGGCCTCAGTTTCCTCATCCCTAAGATGGAGGTCACTGTCCTATTGGCCCTGCCTGCCTCCCGGAGCGTCGGGAGCTCACATGAGACAATCACTGTGAAAGGGCCTGGCATGGGGCAGGATCACCCTGGAAAGATGGGCACCGCGTCCGGAGGTGGGTTGGGTGGTGGGCACACCCTCTCTGCCCAGCACAAAACTCAGCTCTGGCCAGGCACGGCCCAGATGCAGATCTTGGAGGTGCTCCCAGGCAGGGCCTCCCCAGGAACCAGTGTCCTCCCCATGGCTGCAGGAGCCAGATGCTATGCCCACCCCGAGACCCCAGGAGATAGGCCAGAGTCTCCCGGGGTGGGTGCAGGGCAGGCTGGGGGGTTAGGGGGGAGGTGTCTGGGAGAGTGGGCTGCCAGGGCTGGGAAGATGTTGAGTTGGAGATGGAGGTATCTGTGAGGGCCCAAGCCCAGGGGGAGAAAATTCTTGCTGGAGCTGTATAATTAAAATCCTATTAAGCGGCGCCTGGCAGTCTCCCATCAAACCCCCACCGAGGCACCACCACTGAACCCTGGCTGCAGCTGCGGCACCCTGCTTGCTGGGCACCAGCTCGTGTCTGGCTCTGCTTCGGGGGAGCTGCTGGCAGGACAAGGGAGGGCCAAGGTGGGCAGAGGGAAGGGGGACTGGGGCCAGGGCATCTGAGCCCCTGATGCCCTGGATCCTTCCCTCTGCCCTGGGAGAACGGTGCCTCCTTCCTCCACCCCCTCAACCCCTCGGGCCCTGGCTTCCCAGCCACCCTCCTCCACCTCTCTCCCAGGCTCTCAGCCTCTCTGAGCAGCCCTGCCATCCT
>PVIY010034457.1:0-27104 GCA_004026745.1 Myrmecophaga tridactyla
TTGGCAAAGCACTGACCTTACTTATGAAGAAACCAATAAGACCCTCAGAGGAAATCCTGGCCTCTTCCCAAATCTGAGTAGGAAGAAGACAGTTGTGGGATAAGGAGACAGCGGAGAGATGGGGAGGTGACTGAGCAAAGGAAGGGGGGCGATGGGTGGTGGGCTGTAATACAGAAAGGTAGAGAAAGGAGGACACCAGGGAGTCAGGTCTCATAAGGGCAGACAGGACAACTCGAGAAAGTGAAGGATGGGCAGGGGTTGGGGTAACCGTGGGCCAGGAAGAATGCTCAAGTTCATGGGTAAAGAAGAGAAGTGTGATGGATAAGGGTAAAGAGTGCAGAGTCAGTTTCCAGGAAATCTAAAAAAAGGTTCTCAGCAGCAGCTTCCCTTTCAGTAACCCCACTTTGCTCACTGTCCTTCCCCTGCCCCCACCCCGAACCCAATACTCTGCAAGCCATCACTATAGACTAATGCCAGCCAGACCTGCCTGCGCGTTCCATGGGGTTGGCATCAGCCCTGCCTGCTCTCTGTAAAGCTGTATCCCTACCCAGGGAAGTCAGAGAAACATGGGTGCTAAGTCTCTAGAAGCTGCCAGGGTTTGGGCTTCTACCCTCTAATCTCAGTGTTGTTTCTTCTTCCCAAGGTCCACCGGCCATTTCCATCTCCCTCCTCTCTATTCATTCCATTCTGTTCCAGATCCCAGTCCTGAGTGAGGACGTTCATCCTGGGAGTTTAGTAGGACAAAGAGAGGGCAGTCCATGGTGGTGGGGGTCAGACCCAGGAAGCCGCATCAGCAGGCAGAGGAAGGGCTGCCTGGCTACTCTGAACGGTGCAGGAGAGGAAAAGGGAACAGCTGGGTTCCATGAAATGTTACCCCTAAGTTTCTGGGAGAACCCTGTGTGAGCATCTGAATCCAGGAGAGGGGAGGTCAGGAGAGAATCACTAAGCACTGTTCAGCCAAGCAAACCTTGTGCCCTGGCCCTCTGTGAATTAATGGGTGGAGAGTCATTAACGCTTTTGTAATGCATTGGGGATGAGGTAGAGGGTGAGATGAGACAACCTACATACAAGCAGAGGGTGGGAGGTAGGAAAGACCTGGGAAAGGAATGTAAGGCAATCTGCGGTGTCAATGTGGATTGACTGCTAAAGCAGAGAGTAGACGCAGCCGGGGAAGCAGGAGCCAGGACTTGCTCCTCTGCAGTCTCTCCCACATCTGTGCATTAGAGCCCCCGACTCCTGGCCCCACATGGCAGCTGGCCCATTGCCATCCCCCAACCAAGAAGCTGCATCTCTTGCTAATCCTATGCCATGTGCACAGAAGCCAGTTCTGCCCCATGTATGCTTGGGACTGAGTAATTAAGGCTGAAATTGATGGGGGAAAGAAAAGGAGAGAGAGTAAAAACCTGTTAGAATCAGAGAAAAGAGGAAGCCATGTAGGAGAGTGGAAATCAGAGAAATGGGGAAGAAAGGTGGAGTGGGTAGAAAAGAACAAAAGAAGGAATCAGAGAACAAAGGGTAGGGAATACAAGGAAAGGAAAAGTGAGAAGCAGCAGGAAAACTGTTCTAAAGGGAGGGAAAGAGAGACAAAGGGGAAGAGGCAGGAACCTAGAAATAAGGAAGAGGATACACGTATCCAAATTTGGTACTTTAATAATAAGCCTGTGGCCTGGTGTTTTCTGTTCCCCTTCAGAAGAACCAAATTTTTACAATAATCATCAAAAGGTAGGCATGGAGGGAAGGGGACTATTAGGTGAAAGACGCTGGTTTCCCCCAAAAATCCTGGCCCAGGGCAGCTCCCAAGAAGGCAGATCACCTTCCACCCACTCCCCCAGTTCTTTCTCCACCCACAAGGAGCTTCTCTCTTCACCAGGGGTGAGGTCTCTGAGCAGGCGGGCAGACTACGAGGCCAGGTGAAGGTGGGGAAAAAGGGTTTCGTGACTTTTCTCCCACCCCAGGCCACCCCAGCCCTCCACTCCCCTCCTATCAGCACAGCCCAGAAACCTGTGTTTGGTGCTGGGTGGGGCTGAGGCTGGTAGAGCAATCAACAGCACCCAGGATAGGCACGGCGCCGAGCCGCATGGGGTCCAAAGCTGCAGGACTGACCAGCATGTGCCCCCTCTGGGGGGACTGCTGAGCCATGTGGGAGCACCCACCCACCCCACATACACACAAGTGATTCGGACCCAAGGCCCCCCCTCCCTCACACACACAGTAAACTCCAGCCTCTCTTCCCCGCCCCCGCTGCCCTCCCCTTAACCAGAGTGTCTTCCTCAACAACTGACCATTCACAGCCACCAGCAGCCACCCCTTTGCACGTTCATCCCACCCACTGAAGCAGAGCTCAGTGTTAGGGGGAATGGGGAGCGACAGCATTCTCCTGCTCACTCTGGAGCAAGCAGGGAGAACCGCAGGCTCAGAGAAGGAAAGAAGACATCTGAGGTGGTGGCTGCAATACCCCAGTCCCTCCTCTGGGCAGCCGCAGGGAACGGAGCACAATGTGGCAGGGGGCCAGCTGAGACACTTCAGCCAGCTGTTCTCCAAGGGAAATAGTCAAAATCCCACAACACGGTCTGTATGCCGAGAGGCCATGGCGTTGATAGGGATCGCTTAGTCCACCACGCGGGTGCTAGGTATGGAGCAGCGGGCTGAAGCAGGCCCTGGGGATAACCCACGAAAGGATCCCGCAGACCTAAGAGCAGTGGCTGTCTTCTAGAAGCATCTAGAGATGCTTCTGGGGCTACAGAGGGGGTACTGCAGTCAGAAGTCAAATTCCATTAAAGGGGATGGCCTCTCTACTAGTGGGGGGAAGCTTTTCAGCTGTGTTTCCCCCTAAAAACGTCTAGACCAAGGGCAGGAAGATTTGGTCCCGAGTTCAGGCCGTGCAGGGCTGACCCAGTCCTAGAATTCTGCCTGGGCTTGGAAGATTCATTCTTCCTCTAAGTGCCATCCGGAGGAGCCTGCAGGAGTCTAGGCCGGGTGCGGGAAAAGAAAGGCTAGTTGTCCTCACTCTCCTGGATCCTATCAATCCTCAGCAGGACCGAGTCGGGCTGCTACAAGAGATAACCATTTATCTGGTCTTTCAGGGAGAGGGTGGGTAAGGACAAATCCCGCCTCCCTTATCCTGTTGATGGGCTCAAGTGCACAGGAGGACCAAACTACCCTCCATTCCTCTCCATTCCCCTGCCCACCTCCACTCCCCCACCCACCAGCAAGAAGAGAAACAGGAATACTTACATTATACCAACTCTGGCTTTTCTGAAAGGACAAAATAAAAGAGAAGGTAAAATTAGTCAGGGAAGAGGTGGTGGGAATGGCCAGAGTATCCCAGGCTCCAGAGGGCAGGTCACACAGACAGCAGGGGACCGGCAGGGAGGAGCCCAAATGCAGCCGGATGCTTCCCCCGGTGCTGCTCAGGAGAGGTCCTCCTTTCTCAAGACAGTTCCAGAAAGGAGGCCCAGGGAGCAACCCATGCTGGAAGCCCCACCGCGGTGGGGGCGGCAGGCAGCGGGAGCACCAGCTACAGCCCAGCCAGAGGGGAGTGGGGGCCCCATCACCAGGTTCATCTGATGGGGGGAAGGGATGCGCCGCAGGCATCCAAGACCCTGTCCCCAGATGGGCCCTGACCAGATGCAAAGTACAGACAGAGACCACCCCAGCCTTCTGCTCCAAGTCAAGCCCTCGGCAGAAGGCAGGACGGGGCATGGGACATTTGGAGGTCAGGGAAGCAAAGGGACTGCCGAAAAGTATCCTACAGCCTTGCTCTCAGTGAACAGGGGAGGAGATTCCTCTTTCTGCCCCAACAACTGCCTGATTGCTGATGCCATAATGGCCGGGTTGGGGAGCTGGGCGCTCTGCACTGGGAGGGAGGGGGAGGCACATCTTCTCTAAGGGCCCCTTCCGACTCTGCCGTTCCCCAATTCAATCCAGCGAATCCAGACTCCACGCCTGCTCCAGAATCGGGTGTTCTCCATTCCCAGCCCTGGGCAAAGGTGACCTGTCTTCACGGTAACGAAAGCTTCTTAGGGAAAGAACAGGGATGGCTAAGATTATGCCTCATCTGTTTCTGATCCCTATGGCCAGGAGTCCTTTAAGCGCACCCCACTTGGAAGGTAGAAAGACAGACAGATAGTAGATAGATGATAGTTTTACACACACACACACACACACACACACACACTTGCCTAAGCTCCACCCCTTGAAGCCTGCTCCAGTGGGTTTGGATTGGGAGTAGGTTATTTTCATTTTTACATTTAAAAAGCTTCCCAAGTATATAATCAAGGTAGAAAATCTCTGGGTAGTAGAAATTTGCCTGTGGGGCAACATCTTAGCTCCACCCAGAGGTGTGGATCCTAGAACAAATTAGCAACCTTTACTCCCTCCATCTGGTCTTACAGGCCCCAACGGCAAGGGGAGAATCAGGTAGCTGCCATCTCAGGAGGTCTATGGGGCGTGGGCCTGAGGGCACGTGACCTCTCACCTCAACTCCACCAGAACTCTTCCACCCTCACCCTCAAGGAGCTGGAAGTGGGGAGCTGCAGGGAGGTGGGGGAATAGGGGTGGTCTTATGCTGAGAGGGCTTGTTTCACCCTCAATCCTGACCTCAAAGGTCACAATATGGCCAGTGGGGCCTAGGGCACAGCAGGCTCCCCACCTCCCTCGGTAAGACGGGCTCCATGGTCACTTTTCAACAAAGCACAGCTCCATCTGGAAGTCACTTCCTCTCCTCCAATCGGAGGCTCTTAACAAGTGAAGGAGCCAAATACAAACATTCAAAACCAACTTTTGTCATCGTTATTGGAGCTTCAGCCACCTCAGAATCCTGGACTGGAAGCTGATAATTTGCCTCAGCAGCATTTTGGCCCAAGCCAGCTCACACCAGGAGATAGGCGGGTAGAACAAAGAGCCTGCATCTGTCTCCTTCTGCACTCAGGGACATCTTACTTCCTGGGCCCTCAACAGATGCCCCAATCCTGTGCACAACTGAAACAGCAGGCAGGGGGCTGGCTAGGTGGGCAGGGTATGCATGTCTCCCCATGGGGGGAGGCGGCACTCTGGAAGCTGCCAGGTATCAAACCAGAGGGAGCTCATCAAACACCTGCTTCGAGCTGATAAAACCCCCTGCCGCCCCACAATCCC
Source organism: Myrmecophaga tridactyla (assembly GCA_004026745.1). Lineage (NCBI taxonomy): Eukaryota > Metazoa > Chordata > Mammalia > Pilosa > Myrmecophagidae > Myrmecophaga > Myrmecophaga tridactyla. Next base: position 5,137 of record PVIY010034457.1, read on the forward strand.
CACTGTGCTGGCTTTCACGTGAGACCCCAGGAGGGCAAGGGGCACAACTGGAGCCCAAGGTCCTTTATGACGACTCTTGCAGAATGCTCTTTCTCCTCCTGCCTCAGCTCCATAGAAGAGGTGGACCCTCCCTTTCCATGTATGGCACAGAGATGTCTTTTCCTTTCGACTGCTGGGAACAAAGAGCTTCAGGGTGACAGAGAAAGATCCTCAGCCAGGGAACCTCTGTCCTGTCACTAACCAGTTATGTAATACTTTTGTATATAATATGTGCTCATTTTTAAGGGGGATGAGAATATGTGTTCTAAAACCCTGGAAGGAAGTGGGAAATATGCTATTCAAGAGCAAGGACTTTTGCCTTGTCCCTCAGTTTGAGACTCTATCCCCAACCAGCTATCTTTGGGCCACTTCTCAGCTGTTCCTGCCAAGGGTGCCAAAGGGAAATATGAGTCCCACCCTTCTAGGCAAATCCATTTGTACCCCCTGAGAAAACTTCCTATGGGCAGGAGTCCCTGAACTTTGACCTGCTTCTTGGACATTAATTTGATCTTCTTGGCACCCCTTTCCCAGTACTAAGTCCTAAAGGAGCTGTCAACAGCCCAGTCTCATGGTGGGTGAGGAGAGCAGAGGGGCACTGCCTCTGAGGATGGGAGGACAGGCTGAATGAGGCTGTCCAACCCGGTAAGAGGCCAGAGTTCTCCCGCCTCTGGAGGGGACCAGTGGGAGGGAGGAACAGAACCAGGGAGGGGGTGACAGGTGATTTGGCTAAAACTGGGAGGGGAGGAGGGAGTCAGGAAAAGCACAAAGAGCTGTTGGGATGGGGAATTGAGCAGTGGGCCTTCCTAGAAGAGGTGGAGAGGCACCAGCCCCGAAGGAAGGCAAAGGCCCTAGAAACAGACCCAAGCTACCTTGAGGTGGTTTCCTGCACACACACACCTGCCCCCTGGCCACGTCTAAAAAAAATCTCCCCAGTGCAAAGGCTGGAGGAGTCTAGAAGATGGGGGGGGGGAGGGCAGGGAGGGAGGAGGGGGTGGACCAGAGGACCAGAGGAGCTAGGAGTCTAACGGGAGTTAAAAAAGAAACAACTTCTTACTTTGATCAGGTTGAGTCTGTCATACTAGAAAGAAAGCCGCAAGCATTAGAACTGGAGAAAAAAGGGGAACAACCCAAAACAAAGGGGATAAGGAGCGTCAGTGGCACAGAACCGGGCTCACAGCTGGGCGGTGGGCCAAGTTTGCCACAGCCTCTGGGCTCCACGCTGGAGAGCTGGGTCTTACTTTAGATGACGGGAGCAGGAAAACATCACCCTCTAGTGGCCAGAAGCCATCAACACAGGGCAGGCACCGGGAGGTGGCAAGAACTCCATGTGTCCTGGGTAGTGGAAATAAATCTGACCTTCCTCTAGGCCACTCCTCTGGGCAGGGCTGCACCTAGCAGTACAGTTACAGGGTCACAGGCGTGGGAGTTCAGTGATTACTTGGCCCAATTCCTACATCGGAACAAATGAGGACACGGAGGCCTAGAGATGAGGATTGAGACTTGCCTTAGACTTGACTCTAGGGCTGCGTCAGCAAAAAGGAAGACATTCTCCAGCTTGCTTGAAAATCAGAAGGGCATGCCTCCTTGAGGAGGGGGGCAAAAGCCAGGGGGTGAGGTAGCCTAGCTAGGAAAATAGTTCTGGCTGGTAGAGGCCTTGCCAAAGACACAACTGGTTGACCTGAGACAATGCTCCATAGGGAGGCGGGGGTGGTATTCCCACAACACTAGCTTACTCTGCTCTCTTCACCTCACTTCTGCAGCTTCCCCTCACTCTCTGCTTCAGGCCCTGCCCTGTACAGAGCTTAATTCCTACATTGGTTCTTGTGCTTCTCTTCTGAGGTTCGTGTATCCTGCTCATGCATGTCCCAGACCCACAACAGCTGCTTCTGGTTCTACCTGGCATGGCACAGTGCCCCGCCCCCCACAGTGGGTCCCATTTTCACTGTGTTTGGAGGATAGCGGTGGTGGTACTGATGGGCATGACTGATGAGAGAACGGGAGTAGGTATCTAAAGTCAGGAAACTCAGAGATGGGTGTAATGGGGACAGACATTGCCACAACCCAACCTCTTCAAATGGGAAGAAGACCTCAACTCCTTCAATCACCTCCCTTTGTAGCTCCTTGTCAAAGGGGGCTAAGATCAACTCTCTATTCACACTCAGCTCTTGGTCCATCCATCATCTCTCGTGTTTGTCTCTCCAAAATCCCACTCAGGCTTCCAGCCTGGCTCAGAGCCACCTGCTTTTCCAACATATTTCCTATTTACCCCACTCATTCATACGTGGTTTCTCTTATCTCTGAATCCACATAACATCCAGAGCGATTCATGCGGTTCTAAAGACAGATTTGGTCTGTAGATAATCTTGGTATTTTTCTTATCTCCTGTCTAGATGGAACACTAACCAGGGGACAGGGACCTGGTCTTTGAACTCCTGTCTGCCCAAGAAGACCTACCATTTATGAGGTGAAAAAAGTCTTCATTGCTGGGTACTCACCTTCACCCATCATCTGACCAAAGCCAGCTCTATCTACAAATGGTGGCTAATGGCCATAAATAAGTATCATTCCAGCTCACTGGAAACTGACTTAGTACTTGCTAGGCATAGGGGTAAGAGAGTAAGGAAGCTGAGTATTTCACCTTGAGAGGGAAAAGTGCCCTTCTCTCTAGACAGGCACAGAGAAGGGACAACCTGAATCCCTTGTCAGGCAATCTCTGTTCCTCCAGAGCTGGGGCCGCTAGCACCTCCCAATCCCCAGGTCAAGCGAAGCCAGAGGCGTGAGAAGCTCAGGAGGGACTGACAGAGGCCACCTCAAAAGCCTTGTCTCCAGATAAGCCTACACCTGGGCCAGGTAAACCCAGGGAGAACTCCTGCTGACTCATCACTGCGGGCATCCTCCCCTGTCCACAGCCAGTAACAGCCACTAAAAATCCTCACAATCAAGATGTGCTTTTAGCCTGAAGGTCAGATTGTAGGATTAGCCCTGTGGTCTCTGGTTCTTCCTTCAGGAGAGATAACAGCTGTTCACCCACCTCCTCCCCAAAATGCTTTCAGAGGCTTGAGACTATTATTAAACCATCCCTCCGTTTTCTCTTCTTCGGGCTACACCCACCCCCTTTCCCCGTGGGTGTTATTTCCTGAACCCTCCAATTCTAAAATATCCACTGCTCACCCTCAACCCCTTCTGAGCATTCCTCAGCCTGCTGCAATCCTGGGGTCTCTAGTAGCTCTGGCAGTGCCTCTCTGACCTGGCCGCATCTCCCTAGGGCCTGGTGGAAGCTAGGGTACCTGTTTACCAACTTCCACCCCTGGCACCACGCCCTCTGGTGGAAATGTTCCACTCTCTGATCACAATCCAGGACCCCAAGAACAGCATGACCCCCTGGGGCTGGACACTGGGTTGGTGGAAGCAGTAATGGGGTCTCCAGCTGAGCTGTTCTAAGAGGGCTGATGGAAGGAGTGGGCCAGGTGGAGCCCTTGAGGCCACTGGTATGAAGGAACTCACCTATTAGAATTCCCAGCCCTCCATCAACTCATCCTTCCTACCTACCCCCCAATCACTACTGTTAGAGAATCAAAGTTCACCCCTCAAAGGGGATGTCAGAGCCTCCCTCCCCCAGAGCAATGAAACTAACCCCTGGCAGGACTCTGCTTCTAGATGGCGCCATGTAAGGAGGGAATAAAAAAAGAAAATCACAATTTCTAGCTTGAGGCAGTGTTTAGGGAGCAGGCAGAGACACAAGGAGGAGGAGGCAGGTCTGTTCTTCAACTTGGGGTGCAGTAGGAACGGTCCTTCAGTGACTTCAAGCCAACCTGCCAGGGGGGCAGTAGGGTCGGCCCATCTGCCAAAGGGACCAAGCAAGACATCTGGGCCAGAACTGGGAGGGGGCAGAGGGAAGGAAGGGGGATGCTGAGCACTACAGACAATTCCATACTAGAGGGAAGATAAAATGACAGAGACGAAAGATGGCTTACTTTTGAGAGGCGCTTGTGAGACTAAGACCAAGCATGCAAAAGGTGGTATTTGGGGAAACGGTGGGGAAGAAGAGTAAGAACAAGAAATCAAAAGACACATTCAATTGGGACGCCAGCAACCCCACCGCCCAGGACCCCACCCCTTCCCCAGGGCCTGTGAGTGCAGGGATGAAAAGAGGTTTCTTAAAGGAACATGGAAGCTAAGGTATCTCCTGCTCCCCAAAGGACTGATAAGGCCAAAGAAAACCTCTAGAGAACCATAACTGGTGCAGGGCCTTTTCATACCCCCTTAGGGGCTTGTTTTAGCCCTACCCTTAGGCTGGTGCTGAGTTCTGACATAGGTGGGAGGGATGGAGGGACCTGTTCCTGCCCACTCGGCCAGATAAGCACCAGGCAGATTGATACCAAAGATAAGGCCGGGTGATGGACAGGAGGAGGTTAGAGTAGGGTTCTATGAAGTTCATAAGGACTCTCTGTAGGACGGTTATTGCAAGGAAAGTTCCCTTCTCAATACAGCTCTAGGGACCAAATTGAGAAAAGGCAGCAGGGATATAATCCCTGCTGAACCCTAGCATATCCCTCCTCCAAATTTCAAAGCAGGGGACACTCCCCAGCTTCTAAACAGAGATAACCAACCTGGGTGGCAGAAGCATTTCACTGGCTGATGGAGCCTCTCTCAGGGGGCTCAGCTGGGAAGATATTTAAGGAGGGTCTCCCCTGCCTGCCCCACCCTAGGTTTGTTGAGCGCACACTTTCTTCGGGGAAAACAGGGAGGCCCCACCAGGAACAGACCCTGCAGCCCGCTCACGGGAAAGACTGGGGCTTCCAGAGGGCTCCGGCTCACCTTGGAATTTTTGCCACCGCTGCGGGCAGATTGTGAGGAGCAGCTGCGCTGCACCCCCTGCTCCGGTGTGGACGGCGACTTGTCGGAGGAATGATCGGAGCCCTTCTCCACCATGGTGTCGCCGTCGGCGTTCTGTGGGGTTGGCGAGCGAGAGCGCTTCCGGAGGATAGGCGAGCAGGCCGGCGTGCTGCGGTTTGAGTTACTGGCAGTGCTGCAGGGGCAGATGGACAGAGAATGGGGTGGGAAGGGGACGAGGGGGAGAGATAGGCAGTCAGTGACTGAAGGCCAAAGACGGAGCCAAAGAAGCAAGCTCAGGGAGCCAGAGTAAAGGGGCTGGGGAGAAACAGGGAGAAAGGGGCCTAGCTATGGACTTATCTGCACCGCAATACCGCTGCTGGCCAGGAGAGGGCGGTGGTGCCAATGTGAAACAAACAGGAATAAAGGGAAGGAGGGCAATTAGACATTTAGATATCCACCCATCCACCCACCCAGCCATCCATCTGTCCAAATATTGTTTGAGCTCCTGTTAGATTCCAGAAATTGTCTTGGGCACACAGAACACAAGAACTGAAAGATTCATTAGAGATCATCCAATACTGTTGGCTCATTTAATAAATGCTACAAAGTCAAAGTTTCTAAATTCTGTTTTGGACATTTTTGTCCATAGAAATAACGGTAATAATGCATCTTTTCAAAAAATTTGCATGCATATTATTTCAATGGGCTCTTAAAACATTCAACTGGCTAGTAATGATAAGGGTCATAAACCCTATTTTAAAAATGAAAACCAATGCACAGCAGAGAGAAGCTAAGCGTCTATGATCACAGAAGTTATTAGAAACTTGGTCTTCTGACTAGTAATTCTTCCACACCATGCTGTTTCCTTGTAGACCTACTGCTTTCTGCTTCCCCTGCCTGGGGTAGGAATAACCCCAGCAGAGGCCTTCTCATTCCATATCCCCCTTACCCAAAATATATTTCCAACAGGGCCCTGATGCTTTCCACCAAACCAGATCCACCTACATAAAGGTTCATAAACTGTATAAATATTTACTCACTGATTTTTAGCTTGTGTGGTTAACGGACTACAAGGAGAAGAAAAGAAGAAAAGGAAGCAAGAAAAAAACTGCATGCAGATAAATTCTAATAGGTGTTTGCTTTCCTTTGAGAAAAGGGAGAAAGGAAAGAGATGGAAAAAGGGAAAGGTTAAGAAGGAGTCAGGGAAAATGAGAAGGAAAGGACGTGTGAGAGTGGAAAGGAAAAGGAACCCAAGGGTGAGAAGCCAAGGGCCCTACCTATGGGGCAGAGAGAGAGCAGCAACAGGCCTAGGAAACCTCCCAGCAGAGCTGCCTAAGGGCCCCAGGAGCACTCTCGGGAAGCCTCATCACAGCCTTTCCTCAGGGAGTGGAGTGGGAACCCTGGCATTTGCATGAAGACCCCACTGCAACCTTAGATGCCCCACTGGACCCAGGTGCAATGAAAACCAAGCCCTTTCAGTAAAACCACCCACCTGGGGCTCCTCAGCAGAGGAAGGGAACAAAGCTCAAACCAGCAAGTTGGGGGGATGATGAAGTGGCAGGGGGTTGGGGAGGGAGAAAGTGCTATAAAGTTTTGAAGGGCAACCAGGAGAGAAGACAAAAAGAAAACCAGAGAAAGGGAAGAAAAATATGCCTAGAGGACCAATGGAGAAAAGTAAGGCTCAATGCTGCTTCTCTCCATCCCAAAACAGAATTCACAGTTAAGACTCTCATAACACTAACATAAACTGCTTTTTAGGGAAGCCTCAGATGCTTCTTTCAAAATAGGTTCTCAATGTCTCATAATATCCCCTGACATCCTTTAGCCGCTGGTGCTCTAAACTCATTTGGTCTGAATTGGAAATTGTGTCCCTGTTGCTCAGTTGGAAAAGCTGAACCTGAGGGGGGTGGCTGGGATCAGGTCCTCTGGGGGGAAGCCTCGGGAAGATCTTAAACATTGGACTCAGGTGCTTTCTTCATCTTTCTGGGTTGAACCTCCTTTCTTTCAGGCTAGTTCCAGCTCAAGGTCAAGTATTACAAGATTTAAACTGTCTGCTAGGATTACTTTCCTGCAAAGCAGCCAGAACCCTACCCCCAACCCCAACTGGTTTGCTCAAAAAGAGTACAAGAGTATGAATGATAACCCAGCAGATGCCAATCTAACATACAATGAGCCTGCAGCATGACCGCTGTCTCTTCTTCACACAAGGCAATTCCAGGCCATGGAATGGAAAGGAGCTCCCATTATCCTTCCCTGTGTCCTGAATCCTGAGTGATAACTGGCCATTATTGAGGCACAGGCAGAGGGTGTGAAAGAATTCTAACCTGAAGGAAACTCCAGGTATCCAAAACTACAGGAATCTCACACATAATAACTGAAGTGGTCATGAGAACTCTTCATCTCCTAGGGGCCCCACTCAAGCCCACCCTATATACCCCACCCCAGGATCTAGTTAACTGAAATTCTACCTTCAAGACATCGGTCAGTAGAAAAACTTACATTGTTAGCTGCCACTTCAATCTCTCTGTGCTGTTAAGGCTGATCACCTTCTTCCTTCTAGAAAATCTCTCCTCCTCTTGCTGTGATACTCACCTCTTCCAGTGGGCCACTGGCCCCTTTCTCACTACCCTGAATGAAATTTGGTCCTCACCCAAAGGTGGGTCCTTCACCTCCCCCAGCTGTCTCCTGCTTTTCCATGAGGTCAACAGCATCTCTAAGCAGAAGATGCCTGTTTCCAGCTCCAATCACACTTGCCTGCTTCAGCCCAACAGCCTGCTGCCAACTGGACATGCCCTCCAGATGGATGCCTTACCACACCTCATATCCAAAACAGTGCTTGCCATCTTTCCTCCAAAACTGTCCTCCCACTACTGCCCTCATTTTCAAATGCATCATCATATCTTCATCTCTCTGGCTGCAAACGCATCTTGTCCATCTCACCCCACAAAAACTAAATCATTGATTTCTGTCAATTCCATTTCCAAAAAGGTCTTTAATCCATTCTTCCTTTCCATTCCCAGGGCCCCAGTTCAGGTTCTCATGCCTCCCACCTAGACTTTTCTGAGAGCCTCTAAGTGGTCTCCTCCATCTCCTTTTCCTCTCCTATCCTCACGATCACACCCTGTTTTTATATCTTTAAGCAAACCTAATGGTATTTTCCTGCTCCCCACCAGTCCCCATATCAAAGCCCCAAATCCTCATACTGGAATTCAAAGTTCTCCACTGAATATGATGTGACACCTGTCTATATTTCAATACCTGATCTCCCCTATTCTCTAAGAGTTTCAATATTCTATTCCTACCTATCTCTCCCAGTTTTCTTAATATTCATCTCCTTCTCCTGACCCCAGACTTCTGTAAAACTTGTGCCTGAAGCGCCCTGTTCCTCCATATCTACCTAGTGGATTTTTGTTCACTCTTCAAGACCCATCTCAAATCCCACCTTCTCCAAGAAGCTTTGCTAGACATCCACCGCTGAGTACATTAAAGTATGAACACATTCGGTTGCATTGAAGTTCAGACTTTCCTCCTGGGCTGCAAACTCATGAAGGCACACAGCTTTACTCCTTCCTCACTGCCCAGCTCAGTGCTCTGACTATAATACGCGCTCAGTGTCAGTCTGCTGAATAGAATCCTGCCCTAGTGAAGGTCCTCACACCCAATGGCTTTAGATCCCAGTATCATGACAGCTTCTAAATCTGTACCTCCAACTTGTTAATATTCATAAAAATGCCTGAAAGTTATTGAATATGTAGGAGCTCCTGGCACCATGCCAAACATTTATTCAGCATTATCACATTTATTTCTCCCAACCAATCTATGAACTTCCAATATTGTTCATCCTATTTTCAGGTGATAAGACTTAATTCTTGACTTAAGAATTTCCCCAAAGTCACACAGATTGGATAAATGGCAAGACAGGATTCCAAATGTAGGCCTATCTACTGATAGAGCCTGTTCTCAGAACCAGGCATTCAATAATGTTTATTTGTTACATGGATAGAAGCAGCATGGATGAATGGATGGATGGATGGACAGATAGATGGATGGATGGATGGATGGATGGTTGGGTGGGTGGATGGGTGGACGGGTGGATGGGTGGACGGGTGGATGGGTGGGTAGATAGGTGGGTGGGTGGAAAGAAGGAAGGAATCACCTTCCTATCTCTAGCCTCCAATCCATTCTCTACTTTGCTATCAAAATGAACTTTCTAAAAAGTAAATCTGACATTTTTTTTTTAACCATTCCTCTCCCCTGGTTAAAGTCCTCTTATGGTTTCCTACCCCTTTAGAATAAAATCTGAACTCCAAACTATGGTATGTAAGTTCCTCACTTATCTATGTCTAATCTCATAGCAACCCTCTGCCTCAGCCATCAAGGCTTATTTACAGGTCCTTGTGCCACACTGTCACTCATCCACATCTTACACTTCTCTTTATGGAGTGTCATTTCAACTAACAGCCAGACTAATGTTCACACATCCCCCTTACTCTCCCATTTTCCACGTCTGATCCTTTACTACACAAGAAGAAATGTTTAGAGTTCTAGTTCCACCTCAGCAAAATCACTCCTAGATTTGCACAGTTCCTAAAACACTTTTAGAAGGCACCGCCAGATCCAATAGATTCCAGTGTCCTGTCGAGTAAATAAACCCAATTCCTAAGTATCATTTAACTTATATAATACTCTATGGTGTGCCACTAACCTGCCCCTGTTATTATTAAAGGTTTTGCATTCTATTTTGAAATCTTAAGATTTAAAGCTAAAGAGGCTTTAGATTTGTGTAAGAAGGCATGGGAGCTTGACATTAGGTGAATTTTTGGACTAAGGCTCCCTTCCAGTTTCCAGGGTCAGTACACCTAACTCAACCTCATGTATGAGGAACAAGGAGGCTAGGTGCCAGGTCAAGGTGCTGAGACTTCATATCTAGCCCTTCAGTGCCACAAATACTTACTGAGCACCTGGCATAGTGCTGGGCATTTGAGATCACATTGGTGAATAGGACAGCATCCTTGTGCTTGGGACACTTACAGTCCCAAAGGAAGAACAGACAGGCCACCACTTTATACCCACTAGAATGGCTATCATTAGAAAACAGAAAATAAAAAGTGTTGGTGATAATGTGGAGAAATAAGAACTCTCATACACTGTTGGTGGGAATGTATACTGGTACAGCTGCTATGGAGAACAGTTTGGTGGGTCCTCAGAAAGGTAAGTATAGAGTTACGATATGGCCAAGCAATCCCACTTCTAGGTATATAGAAGACAGGATTCCAACTGGACATGCCAACTGGACATGCCAACTGGAAGCAGAGACTCAAACAGGTATTTGTACACTAATGTTCATAGCAGTATTAGTCACAATTGCTAAAAAAATGGAAGCAACCCAAGTGTCCATCACCAGAGCAATGGATAAACAAAAGACAATATATACACACAATGGAATATTATTCAGCTCTGAAAAGGAATGAAGCTTGGATACATGTGACAACACGAATGAACCCAGAAGATATCACGTTGAGTATTGAGCCAGACACAGAAGGACAGATACTGTATTATTCTACTTATACGAAATACTTAGAATATATAAATTCATAGAGTCAGAAATTAGAATTCAGGTTATCAAGGGCTGGGTAGATTAGGGGGACGTAAGGCTTCCTTGGTACAGAGTTTCTGTTTGGAGTCATGGAAGAGTTTTGGTGATGGCGATGGTAGTACAACCTTGTAAATAGCATTAATGTCACCGAACTGTATACTTGAAAGTGATTAAATAGGAATATTGTATGTTGCAAATATGTTACCAAAAAAAAAAAAACCCACCAACAACACAGAACTGATGCAGCACCAAGAGTAAACCCTAACGTAAACTGTGGACTATAGTAAATCTTATAGTGCTACTACTTCACCAATTGTAATGAAGGTACCACACTAGTGCAAATGTTAATAATAGGGAAAACTGTGGGTGTGGTGTACGGGAACTCTGCACTTTCTGCATGATGTTTCTGTAAACCTACAACTGCTCTAATTTTTAAAAAGAAATGAAAAAAGAAAGAACAGATTGGAAGGAAACTCAAATACCTTAGTGATAGTCAAAAGAGGACCCTGAAATCTGATATCTGGTCTATCCTTCACTACTAACCTGCCGTGTGGCATCTGTCATGTGACATAAGGTCGATAAAGTCGGTTTACACACACACACACACACACACGCACACGGATCTGGACATGCATGCTTCTCATTTCAATATGAGTGATGGGAGGTGTGAGAGGAGAATGGAGAGAGTAACGTCACCTAAGCCTGGCTCAAGGCCTTCTTCCTTGAAGATAATGCACTCGAGCTGGGTTCTGAAAAATGTGTCAGGCAGGTGACGAGTATGGGAATGAGGGATGGGCACATTAGTAGGAAGGAAGAGAATGTTCTCTTAGAATCGAAAAAGAAAATACCATGAACAGAAGAAGATGTGAAGGCATAAAATTGCATGGGATTTACAGAACATTACAAGCAATTCTGTTATTGAAGCACAGCACACTTAAGCAGATACTTAAGAGATTTTTGTAATTATCAACTCTCTCCCCTAATCGGCCCCCCCTGAAACACCCACCAACCACCAGTAATCCGCTGCAGGGGCTCCCAGAGATCAATCACTCATTTCTCCATCTCTCCTATTTTTGTGACTACCTGTGAAGACTATTTCATTCCTTTCCTGGTTAATCTGCTAATAAATAGTGCTTCCTAAGTCTGACCCCAACATCTCATGCTTCCGTTTGCTCCTGCTTCCTACAGTTAGGTCTGCCCGAAGGCCCTGAGAAATAGGGGAATATGGAAAGAGGAGAGAAACTCTTTTGGTTTTCTGCAGAAACTCGCTTTGCAGCATTCCCCACCCCCACCTCGAGACACGGTGTTCACTGAGCCACTTTGCCTGGCTTTCTTTTCGCCTCCTTACCCCTGGTGTGCCCTGTCAACAAAGGCAGAATTGTCAGCAAACCAGTGTCCTGATCAGCCACCCGTATATTTCTCAGAACCCAGAACAGAGCAGAACAGCCCACTGGTGTTTCAGTGTTCCTCTTTCAAGTTAACTTGTTGACCTTCAGAGAAATCAATCATTTCAGCCCCAGAGATTGCAAAAGATGTACCTGTCACCCTAGAGACCTGTCTCCATCTGGCTCACCCCCCATCAGATTCCCACCCCTCCTTTCCAACACCTGGACATGTCTACCTCTGTTTCGCCTAGCCCCAGCCAAGCAGGTACCTGGAGAGCCAAATGTATGGCTGTAATAGGTTCTGTGCCAGAGTCACTACTAATTTTATTTTTTAATGGTGAAAAACATTTACATTTCGAATTAGTCAGCTGGTCTCAGTTTAGATGATCCCAAACTGGCCAGTATTAAAAAAGGAAAACTCTGATACATTCTAGGACACGCTCACCTCAGAGAAAGAGCATCAGAAATTTGGTAAGCCCGTTTCAAAAGCAACATCTGCTTCCTGAGGGCTTGCTCGGGCAGTACCCAGTCAGGATTCACTGCCCATCATTGCTGTCTGCAGGCCCAGCTGGATCCCAGCTCTTATCTGCGATGTGGCCCTGGAATGCTGCACTCAATGAAATATCCTAAGTAAAATATTCAGCAACATGCCTAGCACACAAAGAGTGCTCAGTGAATCGCTGCTGAAGTTTTTATTAAGAGGGCTCCTGCTCCTCTCTGCTGCGTGTAGAATAAATACCCTTGCCTCTTTTTCCTCCCCTCATGGCCTCCCATCGTGGACCCTGGGGGTGCTTTCTTCCAGGGCAGAATCCCAAACCCCTCCATCCGATAAACTGAGATTTCCAGGGGATGGTCTGAAGACTCTGCATGCTGAACAAGCACTACAGGTGGTTCAGATGTACTCTAACGTTTCAGGACCATTATTTCAAAGGAACATCCTTTAAGAATCAAGGGATAGGTGATGTCTCTGCTGTGGTAAAAGGGGCCTGCTTAGGACCCCTTCAGTATTGGCTGTTTAGTATGATGCTGTGGCTGCCCCACCAGCAGAGTGGACTTACTGGAATGGTAAAATCATTTAGGTTTCTCATAGGACCAGTCTGAAGTTGAGCAGATGGGAAGTGAGTGCGAGGGTATGGCTGAGAGGGACAGGTGAGACCACAACTCAGTATGTGAAGGGACCACATCCCCTTCCTTTAGCTGTAGCACCCTGGCGAGGATCACTGGAGCACAAACCCACAGCCGTATGACCAGCACCATGTTCCTTCTTGGTTTTCTTAGCGTCTGCTATTTCTGATATCTGGTGGTCCCTAACTCCTAACAGCCGTACATCATCCCATGCTGATTCCGAAGTTTCATCAATAAGTCTCTATAGTGCTTTATAGCTACAAACATCCATGCAAACTAGCCAGCTCCACTTTGAATTTTTTCATAGTACAAGATCAAGTGTCTGAGATATAACCACGGGTGTATCTGCATAGTGTCTGCATGAAACTTACATGTTTCCTGAAAATGCCTCCTTTGGTAAGTCTGTCCATACCAACCAGTTCCAAATTCAAAGTTTATTAGGACTCCTCAAAGATGTTTCAATTCATCTCTATATTCTTGCCCATCTCTTAGCAATGTCTTAGTTCCTCTGCACCCTCATTAAACCTCAACATGGGAGGTAGGAAAGGGGGACCCAGCTAGAACCCTGCAGAGAACAGAGAAGTCACAAATCCAAGCAGGGTCCCACATTCTCCTTAGAGAGCAGGATGCTGAGTCACTTAAAATCTTTCCAGGCCTTGCTTCACTCCTTATCATAATCCTCTTGGAGTTCCTGGTCTCAGCCCCCTTTACCCATTAAAATAAACCACAGTCCCACATCCCTGAGATCACTGGTTCACAGAAAGAAAGTCAAATCCTCTCACTGTTACAGAAAGGAAAACAGGCCAGAGAGATGATATGGTTTTTCCACTAAGGGTTTAACAGGCAGCCAGGCATCTCAGCTCCTCTGCCACTCAGACCCAGGGTGCTAAACACTGCAAGTCTCAGTGGTTTTTTTTTCTTTCCGCAAAAGGATGAGAAATACACTGTTGCTCTAAGAGGAGCTCCCCATGACCGTGAATAGAACCCCTCTTTTTGTGTGCCTATCACTTGATATGTAAACTTAGGGACAATTTACTGCCACCCAGTCTAATTTCTGCTCTTTAGAGAAGGTCAGCTGTGCCTTTTTTTTTTGCCTTTTGTGTCAAAAACAGTGCTACTACCTGGTTAAAGGGGTGAGGCAGCTTCTAGAAGAGGTTCTTTTATTTACTTATTTGTTACATGTACAGGTTTTCATCCTGATCATACAGTGAAGTTGGGCCTCAGCCTGGTCCCAGCATGTCACACTTTGGCCTGGATTTAGCAGCATGTTGCATTTCAGCAAGGGGTAGGAAGGAAGACGGCTCCCCTTCTTTCCTCCCACAGGTCAGACTATTGCCACCTGCAGATCCTGACTGTGGGTCTCCCTCAATTGCTGCAAGAGCGAGATTTGACAGAGATGAACATCTTGTTCCCTCTCCTCTGAATTGGTGGTGTTGTCCCAAACTTGCTGTGATTCCCCGAGGGCTTTCCATCCTTGGAGTGAAGGATGCAAGCTATTCAGGGACAGGTTCATTCCGAAATCTAGAACCAAGAAGGTGGAACTGGTCTGTTGCTAAATCCAGACCACTGGCCCAGATACTTCCAATGGAGTCCTGACAACTCTCCAGACTCATTACCTAGCCCACGGGTCATCCACACATTCACTCACACTGTCCACACACATCCAAGCATCTCCTCTTTTCTGCACCCTGCCCCTCATTGCTCCCCATCTCTGTGAGTGACCCAGGACACTTCCTATACCAATTCTTCACTCTTCCTTCCCTATCTAGCTCAAATATCTCTTGGATGTCAAAAAAATTTTTAATCTTACAAAGGGCTTGAAAGAAAGCAGAGCCCATCCAAAATACATTTGAGCCAGCTGCCTGATTTAATACCTAGACATATTCTCATTAGGGATCTACTTAAGCCTGCAATGAATTATTTGCTAAGGGGGAAAGTCCTAACAATGACTTTGGGTGCTGTTAAATTTATTAACATGAGGGCAGGGGTCCATGGAAAGTCTTTGGTCAACCAAAGAAAAGCAGAATTTCAGTTACCCTTCTTACAGGAGTTCTCGGTCCAGGGAGGTGATGTGTAGAGAGGGGGCTGGAAATGGGGCAAAGGTTGTTTGCCTTTTCTACTCAAACCAAAGAGAAGAGACTCCTTACCACAATGGCCAGAGTCTCCATCCATCCCGCTGGCCCCCTCCCTAGCTTTCCTGCAGCTTCTGTTCAGCCCCAGAGTTTGGAATTCAATCCAGGAACAGGCATGACAAACACTATTTTTCATTTCCATGGAGACCGGGGCCTGCAACAGAACCAGGACTCCATGCCTGAAATGCCCAAACAGCCTGACCCACTTTTCCCCCCTTCCCTTCAAAAACAAAATAAGTTTGTTTGGGTCCTGCCAGAATTGGGGAAGAAGCCAGAGCTCCTGGTATCTCTGCGGATATTTTGGAGAGGAACAAATTATGATATCCTTTGAAAGTGCTGATGTTGTCACAGCACCAATTTTAGACGTCAGGCGTGAGCTGTTTTACCAGAAAGGCTTATAGGCTATACAAAATTTATCACACTTCATTTTCCTAACCTCCGGGAGGGAAAGGTTCATATCCTGTAAGAGAAGCACTTAATGACCAGGCATCCAACTCCATCTGGAATCGAAACTTAGGAGACGGTTTCCCCCACTTCCCTTTGTACCACTCTTTCCCTCACTCTAGCCTAGCCTCACAGGCCTTTCTGTTTCTTAAACATAGCAAGTTCATCCCTACCTCAGGACATTTGCCCTTGTTCCCTCTTCCTGGAACTCTTAAGGAGTTCTCAACACCTGGCTCCCTTTCAGCCTTCAGATGGAAGCTCAAATGCTACCTCTTCTGAGCGGCCTGTCTTGAGTGACAGAGACTCCATCTAATACGGACACCCTACCCTACCATATCACCCCTTTTATCTCTTAATTGCACTTATCAGGAGTTGATATGATCATTTTTGTGGTTATTTAGTTGCTTATCACTAGACTGAAAGCCCCATGGGACAGGGGCCTTGTTTATTGCATTTCTCATGGTTCCCCAGTTCCTCCAGCACAAAGACTGGCAGACATGGGCTTCCACACATGTACTGCATGAACAAAGGAATGAGCTCTTCTTAAGGTTTTCCATCCCATTGTTTGGCCACTCTGTTAGTTCTTTCTTAAGTTGGCCCAAACCTTCCTTCTCAGAACACCCATTGTTCCTTATTCTGACTTCTGGAGCCATGAGAAATAAAACATAACATCACTTCCAGACTCTCTCTTGGGCCTGGTCACTTGATCTAGACATCAGGGCATATGTTTAAAATCATCAGTTGTCTTGAGCCCTTGAGAAAAATCACTTTGTCTTCCTCAGCACCTGTATTCAAATGATGAAAAATCTACCTTATTAGGAAAAGGGGCAAAATCTTTAAAAGAATAAGCCTAATTAGACAGTGCATTTCAAAAGCAAAGGCTTTCCTATAATTGCTCATGGAGTTAAAAAGTGTTAGAAGTAGGAGGTGATTTCCCAGTTAGGAAACTGAAACCTGTCTCTAAATTCTGTCCTATCTGCTTGGCAAAGACGCAGGGTGAGAATGTAAATTGTGGCTATTCACATCTTCTGCTAGTCCCTACTTCCACAGGGCTAGGAGGATAAGACTTAAAGTAGGAGATACTGACAATGAAATAGGAACTTACTGGTGTTGGACCAATTTTTCTGTTTTGCTGAGATTGTCTCCAATAAGACAAATGCTTAACAACTGGGGGCCCGTCCTGCTGGGTTGACAGACACGGTGTTGGCTGAGCTGCTCTACAATGACAATCTGCAGTTTGGAAGGGATGTCAGTGGTCATATCCTCCAACTTCCCACTACAGGCAGGAATTCCTTCTGCACCAACCCGGACAACAGCTGCCCAGCCCCTGCAGCATACCTCCAATGACAGGGAACTCACTAGCTGTCCTTTGGACAGTTCTGAAGGGATTTCTAAGTTAAAGGCCCAGTGCTTATTTATCCACAACTCTTATTGGTCATTACCTGATCATCTCTCTCTCAGCTTAACAGTCTACACAAATTAAGCCAACCATGCTGAATCAATGTAGTTTGACAAGTATTTACGGAGTACCTACTATATGCCTCTAACTTTGTAATACATATTCCATCCTGAGGGCCCCACATGTCATGTCACAATCATTTGTATCTACACAATATTAGATATGACACTGAGCACACAGTAGGGACTTAGTGAGTACTTTTAAATTTGGCTTACTACCAATCTCAGCCAAATCTGAGGTACAACTCCACCCAAAGCATTTTCAAAGCCTTGATGCTAATAGGAACGGGACCTTGCAAAAGGAGAAAGGCGCTAAGCTATCCTGGGAAGCCCCTTCCTCTATTGAGATTTCCAATCCATTTTGAGGCCACAAACCACTGCAGCAAGACTGAAAGGAGTTCAACTGAATAGAACTTCTAGTGTCTTCCAAGTGTGTTCATCGGGGCCCCTCCCCCATCTTTAGAGCAAGAGAAAGGTTGCTACTTCAACTGAAAGGAATTTGTAGAGGATCCATCCATCATCCTTCCATCCATCCCACAAACATTTGATGAGGACTACTCTCTGTGTCAGGGGCTGTTCCATGCATTAGGGATACAGTGTCTACTTTTAAGGAATTTACAGTTGGTGGGAGAAACAGACATACAATTAACCAATAACACCATGTGATAACAGCTCCCTGGATTCAACCAAAATATTCCCCCTCATCACCTGTCAAGGGATGGAGACAGAGGTGCAGGGAAAGAGCCACAAAGATAAGAGGTTCTGAACAAGCTGGCTTTCCTGACAGGAGCAGAATGAGCGTGAACACTACCTGACCCCTCAAAGTCCTACGAGGAAGATGACACTGAGCACAAGTGCATAAAGGACCCTGGGCGAACTATCGAGGGAGCTGGCAGGTCTGACATGGAAGGACTCAGATTTAAATTAGGCAGAGGATCCACAAGTAAGAGCCAGGCAGCCTGTTAATTGCAGCTTCTCTGGCTTTCCCTCTGGCCAGGGCCCTAACACCCAGGCCCCAGGAGATTGCCGCAGCACTGTGAGAGGGGAGGTCCCACCCAGGAAGTCAGTGTGCAGAGGGAGGTGAGAAGAAATCAACAGCTTTCAGTGCATCCTTTCCCTAACTAACTGGTAGAGTCCTCCTGGGTGGCTAATTCCTGCCCCACCCCTAAAGAGCCAAACTCCGTCCTTTTTTTCTCCTGCTAGAGACCAAACTAAAACAAGCCAAACAAAGCTATAATCACAAAAAGTCTAGAATAAAGAGGACCCCCAAAGGTAAGCCACTCTGCCTGGCTTCAGACAGATGTCCATGTCACCCCAAATAGGCATTAACCTAACCTAAAATAGATTCAGGGAAGGAAATTCCTGGGCCTCCCTCTGGGACCCTTCTCATTGTCTCCTGCTACCATCAGGAAGTCCTTGCTGTCTATTAAAAAAAAAAAAAAAAAAAAAAAGCTGATATGTTATGCTGGATGCTGTTTTCTTTTAGTTCATCTTTCTCAGACGTGAGGCCAGCTCATTGCTCAGTCCATCTCCATTCTTAGCCTCCTTTCTGCAGATGAAATCATTCTAATTCCTCAAACCTATTTTCAGAAGTTAAAAATCACTTCACCTACAACCCTTACCAATCCTCTGTTTAAATGGAGCTCTTCTACCTCAAGTGACAGAGAACTCATTACCTGACGATGGAGCCCAATCCACCTTTGTTTCTGCGCTCAGACTGCTTCCTTGGGCTTTCTAACAAAGGTCCTATTTCTGGGCCCTTGGGGACCACAGAACAAATTTAATTCCTCTTCCACATGCTGTCTGGACATGGGCCTCATGCCTCCCTGTCTTTTCACCTCCAGACTAGCTGGTCCCTATTGTCACTCTTCATATAATATGGCTATGGATGGCCTCAGCCAGTGTTGACTCTCTCTCCTCTGAATGGATTACAATTTGTGCCAATCCTCCCTAAACCATGGAGCTCAGAAATGGTCGTAACACCGCAAATAAGTGGTCTGATCAGCTCAGAATAGAGCAGAATCATTACCCCATGTACTTCAGAAATTAGACTTAAAACCTGTGTTTTTGGAGTCATCCTCTGAATTAGAGGAATCTGGAATTAGTCACAGTTCTCTTCGAGCCCACAGGCTAAGGAGAGCATTATGTATGGATGCACACATCCCTGCGACCACCACACACACCTACCGCTGCCCCTGACCAGCCAAACCAGATCTGCGGTGGGATGATGAAGAAACCATCCAGCCTTTACCCCAGCTGGGGTTATATACTGCAATTCTGAACCTTGACGTGAGCATCTCTAGGGCAGATGCTAAACCACAACCCTTAGAAATCCTTATCTGGAGACATGGAATCTTTAGCAAATGCATTCCCTCCTAGTTCAACCATTTGTGCCTGGGACCCTTTCTCACTGCCTGACATAAAGATAGCCATGTATTACCTGACTGGCCAGAAGCAATAGTAGTAGGAGGTACACAGGTCCTTCTGAAAACCGAGTCCAGCCCTGCATTGTTGGTATCTGGGCTATCCAAGGGTGTACGTGTGCATACACATGTACACGGTGAAGGCTCCCTGCACCCTCCAGTTCTTCTTAGGCGGGCCCAAGGGACCATCACGACTTTACTCTCTCACTCAAGGGTCAGCAAACCACGGCACCCAAGGCCAGATCCAGTTACCGCCAAGTTTATGCAATCCACAAGCTTAAGAATGGTTTTTACACTTTTTAGTGGTTGATAAAAAAAAAAAAGTCAAAAGAATAATATTTTGAGACACGTGAAAATTACATGAAATCCACCTTTCAAAGTCTATAAATAAAGTTTTATTGGAACACAGCCAAGCATATTCGTTTATAGATTGTCTGTGGAAGCTTCCACGCTACAACAGCAGAGTGTGTGGGTGGGACCTGAGACCCGGTGGCCAGCAAAGCCTAAAATATTTACTACCTGGCCCTTTACAGAAGTCTGCCCACCACTGCTCTAACAATGTCTGACTCCAAAGAAGTCCCTTCTGTAAGCCCGTTTCTCCTCTGTGGAGTGGAGGGTGTTTGCGTTTCACACACAACAAAACTGTGCTTGCTTCTTCTGCCCACATAATACGATTGAGAGAAGGGGCTGTGGGCTTGCTCCCACCAGCAGGGGTGAGGAAAGAGAGGAAGAAGAAGTTGGTTTTTTCCCAGGTAGGGTGATGAAAGCTCCCATTCTTTCATTCTCTCTCCAATGTGTGATTCCGCAGTCATTTAAATGCCTAAAAAAGATAACCAAACTAGCTGACCCTCCACTGGCCATCCACTTTCTCTGTCCTTGACCTTGACAGTCTACTGCCAGGGACAGCTCCGCCCAAATCCCCTTCCATGCACGTGGTCCCTTCTTCCAAGGCTAGCTTTTTCATCCCCACTTTTCTAACCTGTAGAGTGCTGGCAAAGGCTAGAAATATGCCCCCCATTCAAAGCTAGCTGGAGAGAAAAGAGAGGAGGGAGGCAGCGGAGGGAGGGAGTGTCCACAGAAGCAGAGCTTGCTGGCAAGGGTCAGAGAAGGTCAGGAGGCAAAGATCCCTTTCCTCAGCCCTGCTGAGCTCTTGGCTGGGTCCCCAGGGAGGCAGAAAGAGCTCTAAGTCCACCCTCTCCCTTTCACTTCCCTAAACAGAGCAAATAACCAACAATGCAAGGAGGTGTGGGGGTGTAAGGCTCAGCCACTGGGTATCCATTTTCTCAGAGCACATGGCAAATCTCAGAGCCAAATGCAAGCTAAGCCAAAGAATAAACAAATCCCTTTATGTCTATAAGACAGGAGAGCTATCAACTTCTCCTCTCATTCTCTTTTTCTTCCGCTAGCCAGATCCATCATCTGTCCATGGCCCTCTCCCTGTTGGGAGAAGCATGTGCGTCCATCCAGATCTAAGAGGGAGGCCTCAAAACCCGGCCTCCCTTCCATTTCCAGCCAGGCTCTGGCCTCCTCTTACCCACCGAGGCACACCAGGGCAGAGTGGGTAGGCGGGTAACAGGAGCACATGGCCTGTCCACACCTCCCCCAGAAGCTTCCGGCCTGCTTTTCATGACGCACCGCTAATTCAATCCTCTGCCCTCCTTTCTCCAAGTTAGAGGGCTGAGTAAATCTTGCCGGCCAAGGGAACCCCATCTGTCCCAACCCAACCCCTTCCTCCATCTCACCCCAGGCTCAACCCTGGGTGCTCCAAAGCTCTGTTCAAGCAGTGCTACTGTAGGAAGGAGCGGAGGAAGGGAGGAAAACAGAAGAGGCTAGGGAGGGAGAATGTAGCATCTCTGCAGCATGATGTCACACTGGCTGCTTTCGGATCCCCCTAGCAGAGAACAGAAGCAAACAACATGGACTCCGGATTTACTCTGCCTTGAAGGGCTGGTGTTCTCTGCAGCTCTGAACAGCCTGTGCCAAGTGGCACACAGCCAGGCAGAAGGGTCCTTGCTAGAGCCTCCCAGGGCCCCAACCTCACCCCCAGACAGAGCCACCGCTTCCAAAAAAAAAACTCCCCCAAGGAAACAAAGATAGACTGACACATACACACACACAAGCGTAAGTCATGAAGCACGAGATTCAGCACTAACCTGGAAGCCATTAGGAGCAGTAGCAGAGTGCAGTGCAAGGAGGAACTCATTCATTCATGCAGGGGGCAGAGGGGGGCGGGGGCAGGGTTCGGGGGCCCTGAGGAGCTTGGAGGGCACTCACCTCCATGACCATCTCAAAGCCCTGTGTCTAATGGGGGAAGGGAGTGGGGGCAGGGTTCTCATGAGCTGGGGGAGCTTCCTTTCTCGGCTGTTCCGCACAGCTCTGGAATTTTAAGCATGACTCCCCTTTATTTTCTTTGCTCCCACCTCCCTCTGCGGCTATTTGGTGTGGTCGTGCGGCCGCACAGACGTCTCTCTCTCTCTCTCTCTCTCTCTCTCTCTCTCTCTCTCTCTCTCTCTCTCTCTCTCTCTCTCTC
>PVIY010034458.1:0-27072 GCA_004026745.1 Myrmecophaga tridactyla
CATTTTCAGGCAGTTCCCTCCAGCCTCTCTGCTACATCTTGAACAACAAGGTGATATCTACTTAATGCATAAGAATAACCTCCAGGATAACCTCTCGACTCTGTTTGGAATCTCTCCGCCATTGACACTTAGTCTCATTTCACTCTTAGGGGGAATGTATTTTGAGATGGGCAATAGCAGTCTTACTCCCGGATGGAAACCTGGTAAGCTTGAAGCTTGTTCAATGTGTCTGAGGTCTGAGTTATGTCCCTGAGGTAGGGCTCCTTCATCTATCAAGCGGTTTGGTTTTTCCAAGTACAGACATCAGATCACCAGCATCAGAATCATGTGGGAGATTTATGAATTCAGAAACCTGGGTCCCATCCCCAGTGATACTGACTCAATTCACCTGGCCTGATTCCACTGAAATTTGGGAACCAATAATTCATCCCTTGTTTTCACCCCTTGCTGCACATTAGAATCACCTGGCCAACTGAATTAGAAAATTGAGTGTGGGTCTGGGCATTAGACCATTTTAAAGCTCCCCAGGATATTCTGGTATGTAAGTCAGGTTAAGATCTAAGTCCCTTCCAATAGTTTCATCCTGCGGTAACCCCTCCAGTGCCGCCTTTGTACTCCTGACTCGTTATTGCCTGATGGTGACACTCCTGAAGAACTGGCCCAGCAGAGAAAAGCCAGTGGGACTGCTGGGCAGTTAAGTAGTAGACCTTGGCTCAGGGATCATAAGAAGGATTTTCTAAGTTTGTGGTATGTGAATGCCCTTTGGCCTCTATCTTGTAAAGTTCATTTCCCTAGCAATGGCTGCATCTCTAAGAAACAGAGGGTCAACTCTTTTGAACAGGGTTCGAATCCTGGATTTGAAGCTAAAAAGCCCTGCGTTCCTTAGCTGATAACTTGGCTGCTCAAGACCTTTGTTTCTCTCTCTCCAAAATTGAGATGATTCTTGATTTACTTCCTTCCCACATGAGGTTATTTTGCTCATTGAATGATAAGCTTCTAAACTTTAGGGTGAGAGCCACATGTAAATTATTTGGAAAAAATATTCATCAAGCATATGTTAAGGACTAATGAAAGTGTTTTGAATTATTTAAATTGAGCTCAAACACCCAAAACTTTGATTTGAAATTTCCTATTAGCAGGTGATATGAATAATTAAAGTTTCTCATTTAATCTAAAGGAAATTTCTCTTACTGAATTTTTAATAAAACATCCAAACTGTGAATACCTTAGCTGTTGCCCCTAGTTCTTCCTGATTAACCTAGCTCATCAACACCAGAAATTGTATCCCTCTAAGCTGTTCATTTTTCATGAGAATCATTTCACTTTGTCATTATATTGGGGACAAATTCAGATATTTTTCATTAATGACACCCTTTCCTTTAATATGTACATTTTAGGTACAGGTGGACAGGGCTGGGGAAAACCATATAACCTCCTGGAATGATTTCACTTTAAATGGATGATGATTGACCACAAGTGGGCTCTTTAAGGCCACCTCAGTCCTTCCTCATCTGCTCTCCTAGCCGACTATCTCACACCTCCTCTCTCTTCAAGCCTCCAAAGCTCCTCACTCTCAGCTCATTAGCTGAACCTTGCGCCCTAATTCACCAAACAAATAGAAGCCATCAGAATAAAATCTGCCCTGCATCTACACACCTGTCTGTTGCCATAATTCATGTCTTCGCTCCTATTACAACTAGGAACACCTGTGTTCCTAGCTAAGGGAAACCCTGCCACCTGTCCATCAATCTTCAGCTCCCCTTCCACCTACTCAAGACTTTGTTCCAGGAATCCTCCTTTGTCTCTCCCATACTGTCAGAATTTCCCACTCTCATGGATCTAATCTATATATAAACATGCTGTTTTTCTCATCCTAGAAACAAAACCCTTTCTTGATGCCACTTCCCCTCTAGGTACTGCCCTATTTCTCTCTCTCTCTCTCTTTAAAGCAAAACTGCTTGAAAAAAGCATTAGTATTCAAGGTCTCCCCCCATCTTCACTGCTTTATTTTTCTCCTTAACCCTTCTCACCATGTAATCTACTATATGTTTACTGATTTAATTTTTTAGTGTCTACTTCATCCACTGTCAGCTCTATAAAGGTAAGGATTTTTGTCTTTTTTCATCCATGGCTCTGTCCCCAGTGCCTAGAATTGTACCTGGTACATAGCAGAAGTTCAGAAAATTATCTATTAATAAACAATGAATAGGCCCTTTATCATTTAAAACATTTTGGGAAATCCATTTTTGTATGGCTGACATTTTATTGACTATTACTAAGTTTAGAGATGTTTGGGAATTACCACACTTAAAGGCAAACTGGAGGTGTGCTGAATGCCTGAATTGAGAGTGAATATGTTTGTTTTAGTTGAAAACATAGTTTATGCCAGATATTTTATGCAGATTATCTCAATTAATCCTCCCTGAAACCCTTTGGATTAGGGACTTTCCCCAATTTATAGAAGAAGAAACAGGCTTTAGGGAAATTATGTAAATTGCCTAAGGACAGCACCTTGTAAGTGATAAGACTGGCCTTTGGATGCTGGCAGTTTGACTGCAAACACCAAATTCCACATGTTCTTTGCATTAATCATTTTCTGGTAGGCCAGTTTGAAACTGTTGTGTATCCCTGAAAAGTCATGTTCTTTAATCTTGATTCAATATTGTAGGGTGGGATCTTTTTGATTAAGTTGTTTCCATGGAGATGTGACCCACCCAATTGTGGGTAGAAACTTTTGATTAGGTGGTTTCCATGGAGATGCCTCTCCATCCATTCAAAATGGGTTGCTTACTGGAGTCCTTTATGAGGGAACCATTTGGGAAAAAGCTTGAAAGCTGACACAGCAAGAGACATTTGAAGATGCAGAAGAAAATGCCCCAGGAGAAGCTGTTTGAAACCAGAAGCAAAAGGACCAGCAGCTGCCAGCTATGTAGCTAGATTGGCCTTTCTTGAGTGACCATATCTTTCTCTGGATGCCTTATTTGGACATTTTTTATGGCCTTAGAACTGTAAAACTTGTCACTTAATAAATTACCATTATAAAAGCCAGCCCATTTCTGGTATATTGCAATAAGGCAGCATGTAACAGATTGTAACACCTCATAAGACTGTTTGGAGACTATCTGAGCAACCATATTCTCATTACTTATTTTAACATATTTCTGGTGTGCATATAGATAGGTGTAAAACACCTTCAAACCAACATGAAACTCAGAGTTCAGGGTACTGTTTGGTTTTAGAGATGCCTATAACCCTTTATATGCAATGTCCTTGGCTGGGCCCAGATTTCTAGACTTATGTTAGGAATATGTTGGTATTCTTGCCTTGCCTTTAAGATCTCCCTTCCCATCAACCTCCATCCTCCCCACCCCCCATCTCCTCTGGCCCAAATTGTGTTTGTCTATCAAGATCCAGTGGAAATACCATTCTCCTTATTAAGCCAAGCTCTCTTTCTTCCTTGAACCCTGGTACCCTCATGGCACCTACCCTACACTGATGTGATTTGTAGTGGTCTTACATGTATAATTTCTTCAATGTACATTGTAGAGCATGCTATACACTCCTGTATTCCCCATAGCATTGAACACAAGAGCCCAATTTGTGCTTAAGAAATGAATCCTTGACTCATATTGTTATTGTCACCTTTCATTCATTTAGTAGATAACTATTAAGCCCTGACTGTGGGCCAGGCCCTATCCTAGGCACAGGTGATATAGCAGTAGATGAGAGAGAGCAAGCCACCATCCAAATGGAGCCCCATTCTGGTGGCTGGAGACAAACACTGAAAAACATAAATAGTGAAGAATGGGGTGCATGGGTGGTTCAATGGTAGAATGCTGGCCTTCCTAGGTTCAATTCCTGCACCATGCACCCCCTCCAAAACACACACACACACACACACACACAAATAATGAGAAATATTTTCCAGAGATTTGAAAGAGAGATTTGAGAAGGACTCAGTGGCTCCTTGGGCTGAGCATTCAGTGAAATTCTCCCTAAGGAGGACATTTGAATGGAGTGTGAGGATGAAAAGGAAAGAACTTTAAGATCTGAAGGCAGCGCATTCCAAATAGAGGGAACAAAAAGTGCACTGACCTAGGTGACAGTAAGCCTGCAAAGCTCATGAAATAGAAAGAGGGCCCATTTGTCAAAAGCAGAGTAAACAAGAGGAAGCATGAGAAAGAACTTGAATGACCATATTTTGCATATGAGTTCAGATGATATATTTCAAAATATTTTCGTTTAAACACAAAACGGCTAATATTTGAGAAATTTATTCATTTTTAAAAATGAATTAACCCTGACGAGAATTCCGCCCTTGGTAAGAAAGAGTTTTATTATTGTTTCATAGACAGATTCTTTCCTGCTGCATTATATTTTAGAATTTATGATGTTAACTACATAGTAGCTGGAATACCTATCTAACAAACCAACCCTATAAACAACTATAGCATGATGCAACATTTTCAGGACCCAGTGTATTTCAGCTATTTATGTATGACATGCCATGACAAATGACATTTCAGATTCTTGCTTCAGGTTTAATTAACTAGAGAAGTAGGGGCAATCATTGGAGTTATTTCATTAATGTAACTTTCCTTTATTATGCCCCCAATCTCATGATGTAAGAAGTGTCATTCATAAGATGGTCAGCATCAGTGCTGATCTATGACCTATTTGTTTCCGTGAAATAAGAAATTGAGAGTAAGTATTTACAACTTTTAGAGCAATTTTATACCTCGAGTATATCCACGCACATGATCAGTGTCACCAATAGGATTTGCAGTTTAACTTTTGTGAAATGTGTTCTGATGATACTGAAGCAATGACAAGTAAGGATTTTGGAATGCTTCACCTGATTATAAAGTTGCATTACTTTCTCATTGAAAAACTCTGGCTGTGAAAAAGACATCAGCTGAACTAAATAATGTGCATAGTGATGGAAGAAAAATTGTGAGTTATGTAAAGGCTAATGTGTTAAATTCGGTATTGTTCTCTTTATTATTTTCTAATGTGGAAGCTGATCACAAAGAACTGTTAATGTACACTGAGATAAGATGAGGGGGAAACTGTTGAGAATGTCGAAACTGTAGAGTCAACTTGTGGTGTTTCTGCAAGATAAGAAACCAGTTTCCCAACCTTTTTTTTAAAACAATGGTTTACCATTTCTTAGTTTTTATTGAACTTTTTCAATATATTTTTCTTAAATTTATGCCCAGTTATGACAACTAAATGGGAAACAACAATTACAATTCACAAACTCTGGTATTAAAAATAACATATACCCCATCAGGAATCACACAAACCCTTTCCTTTTCATTCATTCAAAAGAGAGCCCGAGGCAGTCCCACCACTTGGGATATACCCAGAAGATCTGAAAGCAGGGACTCAGACAGACATTTGCACACTGATGCTCATAGCGGGATTGGTCACAACTGCCAAAAAATAGAAACAACCCAAGTGTCCATCAATAGATGAATGGATAAACAAAGTGTGGTATAAACTATACAATGGAATATTATTCAGCAGTAAGAAGGAATGAAGTCCTGAAGTAAGGGACAACATGGATAAACCTTGAGGACATTATGTTAAATGAAATAAGTCAGACACAAAAGGAAAAATGCTGAATGAGCTCACTGATATGAACTAATTATAATTTGTAAACTCACTGGCATAAAATATAGCATATAGGTTACCAGGATTATAGAATGAGACTAAAGAATGGGGAGCAGTTGCTTAATTTGTGCAGAATGTTTAACTAGGGTGAACTCAACCATTTAGAAATGGACGAGGTGACGGTTGCATGTTACTGTGAGAATCATTAACAGTTTTAATTTTGTGTGAATGTGGTGGAAGGGTTATGTATATTACCGGAAGGGAAGTTGGAGGTTAAAATACGGGAGTGTATAGCACAGTGAATCTTACGGTGGACAATGTCCATGATTAACCATACAAATATAAAAAAGTTCTTTCATGAATTAGAGCAATTGTATGACACTATTATAAGGAGTTAATAGAAGGGTATATGGGAATAATGTACCTACTGCAAACTATGGACTATATTGTTAATATATTTTAATAGTCTTTCATCAACAGTAAGAAATATTCCACACCAATAACAGTAAATAATGGGGATGGGGTATAGGAGGAATTGGGTTTTCCTTTTTCTTTTCATTTATATTCTAGAGTAATGAAAATGTTCGAAATTTGATCATGGGGATGTATGCACAGCTATGTGATGATACAATGAGCCAGTGATTGTCTACCTTGGATGTTTTCTATGCTGTGTGAATATATCTCAATGAAATCGCATTACAAAAGGAGAGAATCCAATGCACAAGTGTCAAATGGGAGCACTGTCATTTTTTTTTTTTTTTACCTCAGGGTGGAAAACATTTATTCTGGCAGTGCTTTTACAATTGCAGGAAGTGGTTTTGATATCATAAGTTGCACGAATAGAAAACATAACAAATGTGGAGGGCATTTGCTTGAGAGGCAAGGGAATACCTGGCTGAAAAAATTCCTCTTGTGCTTAGTGAATTGCCCGTCAGCCTTGGCTGGCTGCTGGGTCTACCCAGGTGTTGGAAGACAAATCGGAATTTGCAACATAGATGATGAAAATTCCTGCAGAACAGAGTGTTTCCTGTATATTCAACCCTCCCTTTGCCCCCTCCCCACCCTCCATTCCTCCAGCAGGTTCTTAAACTTTTCTGGAGATTTCTTTGGTCACATGACCCTCTATCATAACTTTTTTGCTAAAACCCACATGACCCCAAGGTTTCTTACACTGCTTCTCTAGGGCTTAGGTGACAGTACAAAACATCACTTGTCCAAAAAAAAAAAAAAAAAAAATAGCAGACAGTGTCTGAGAGAGTTCAAATAGTGTTGAGAGGCTACTCTGGAGGTTACTGTTATGCAAGTTTCAGCTAGATATTGCTACTATCATGGTTTACCAACCCCCAACCAAAACCATTCGTGATAACCCTAAAGAACATCTAGGGATCTATCTGAGATTCTGTAAAGGTTCCATGCACTATGATTGCTTTCCAGAAACCTACAATTCTAGATAGGTTCCTAGGCCATGTAAGTCCTGAAACCTAGAAGGGCCAACATCTCCAGAACATCTATCCCCCTATCCCATATTATCAGCAGCCCTTTCCAGCATGAAAAAGTTAGAATGGACATAGCCCAAATACCCCTAAAGTTGGGAGAAAGATCAAAGGAGAGGTGGAGTTATAACAGAGAAGAAAGGGTTTAACAAATGAGTATGATTGCTGAATCATTATATTGATTTTCTTTTAGTCTCCAGTGTCTTGGATCAGCTAGAAGGAAAAACCTAAAATTGTGGAGCTGTATCCCATACCAAACTCTGAAATATGTTCTATAATCAATTATTGTGGTGTGCTTTGAAATTAATTTTTTTGTATCTTATTTTTCAAATTTATTTTTACTATAAATGTTGCAAAAAAATTTATAGTGAAAAATAGCAGATATTAAGAAGATGGGCATTTCTGTTCATAATATGAAACTTTAGCAGGAAATGTCACCCAATGGAGTGTTTTTTAGTCTTTAATATGGTCCCCTGGGGAATAAGCCCTAAGTCATACCCTTCAGAGCCTTTTAAAAAAACTGGTCCAAGTTGTCTAATTTGATAGTTTAGGAAATAACCCATGCCAATTAAAAAACATTTTATGTGCAACAATTTGATGGTCCATAAAACAATCAAATGTCACCATTCAGTTTATACTTATACACATATATGCACACACAAAGAGAACTGCAACAAAAGAATTAACCAGATTAATCTTGTGGACTGTATTCTGAAAATAAACGATATTTCAAACTTGGGGGGAGGTGCCATATTCACGTATTAAAAATGTTTTAGCGTCCCTTTTTCATTCCTGTCAAAATACTTCTCTGCTATGAGTTTTATTCAAACAAAACACAGAAAGTTTAGATATACTTATTTCCTGCTGGTTAAGCTGCCACCAATCAAACCTATATTAGGCAAATCAACAAATGAGAAGCAAAGCTAATTTTTCACATTAAAAACTTTGATATACACTGTTTTTTCAAAATGTATATAGGTATTTAACATGAGGAATCATTATTTTCATTAGAATTTTTTTGGCTATAATTGTATACCAAATAATTATGAGTCTAATAGCAATTCTTTATATTAATGACTTCATGCATATTTTCAGTGAACAATGTCTAGTTTTTATAATTCTTTTCTTTTTTTCTATATTTCTTCTGACTATGTTTATTTAAATGTAGATTTGTGTCTGATTCTAATAAAATAGGACTTTAATTCTGCATTTCATTTTTAATTTCATTTTTCTCATACTTCATTTTTATTGCATTTCCAAAAGTGTCTATTCATGAAAACCAAAAAACTTGTTCTTCAGCACACATTGTTTGAGAAGCACTGACTTAGAGGATGCTTTATGTTGTTATAAATTTAACTAAAAATACCCTACTTATTAGTTGATAGATTGAAATTTTGTTTTTCATTTTCAAATGAAGGTCAGGGATTCGCAGAGTGAATAAACACCACTTATTTTATTGGATAAATGGAAATGAGAAAATTTAAATGAAAATAAGGAAAATCAACTTCTCCAATACTACTTTTATAGCTAATGAGTCAGTTCTTAGAAACTACAGAATGGTAGTCTCCCCAAATCCGAATTTAGAGATATTTCTTTCCTGACTATAGATTATCTCTGCCTGTTTTAGGATTTCATACAAATGAAACCATACAGTTTGTATTCTTTTGTGCCTAGTTTCTTCCACTGAAACTTAATGTTTGTGAGATTCACTTATGTTGTTGTGCCTGAAGTGGTAGCTGATTCTTCTTCATTGCTGATAGGAACCCATGGTGTAAATAAATAAAATGAAGTTATTTATTCATTTTACTATTGATATAGATTTCTTTTATTTCCATTCTGGGGTTGGGTGGTTGGCTATAATGGACATTATTGTCAACATTCTTCTATATATCTTTTGGTGAAAATAAGCACTCATTTCTTTGGGGTACCTTTCCATGGATAGAATTCCTGGGTCATTGGATGCTTAATGTTTAATTTTAATAAACACTGCCAAGGAGTTTTCCAAAGCAGTTGTACCAATTTACAGTTACCCCCAGTGTATATGAGAATCCCACATACTCCATAGCCTCACAAATATTTTGAAAGTCTTCTTAATCTTAGTCATTCTGATAGAGGTGCAATGGTATCTCATTGTGGCTTTAACAGCAAATTCCTGGTAATGAGCTACACAATGCTTTTTAGTGAGCTGTTTATTACCAGCCTTTGGCATGTAAAGCACTGAAATTTAAGCATTTTAAAGGCTTTATAGCAACTTGACCAATGCATTTCATTTTGTTGACTCTAATAAAAATCGGACTTGTATTTTTTTAATTTGCTTTTCAAGTTTTTTTTTTTTGTATTTTATGATAGTATCAGTCTGAGATGGGTTGAAAATTTAAAAAAATTTCCTTCATCACAGATAGTTTGAATGTTGAAATATAAGATCAACCCACAAGGGTTATAATGTGCAAAGTTATCCAAGGTGAAAGAATGGAGCCTTAGAGAGAAAACTGGATGAAATACATAAATACACTTTAAGAAAGAAATTGTCCACACTTAGGGTGGGATAGATCTGTCATGGAAGCTGAGTAAAGAGGAAAGTCCCAATGTCCCATTTGCTGGCAGTGTCCTTATATGTAAATTATTGGCCTGGATCAGTGAGCTTTTTGATAACAGGCCCAGGCAAACCCCGGGCTCACGTTGGACAGTTCGCGAGATGCTTTGAAAGATTGCACTCTGTTCTGATTCCATGCTTAACATCCTTTCCTGGTGACGATTTAGCTTCCCACAGGACTCTGCTGTCCAAGTATAAATGATGAAAATATAGGTTCACCGAGTATTCTCTTGCTTGACGGTCATTTCTCACTGTAAACTAATAAATTGGTATTTCTACTTTATCACTCCTAGGCCAGGAGGAAAAGGGCATGCATCTGCTCTCCTGGTCGTTATTAAATCAGTTTTGAACCTGCAAGATCAAGATCCACCCTCCAGACTGTGCCAACAGCACCGGGGTGGGTAGCTGTCACCCTCTGGAGTTCACCTGCTTTCTAAAACCCTGTGGCAATACCCTGACTTTGCCATGGGCTACAGGAATGCTGTGTATTTAAAATTTCCAGTGTTTCAGAAACCAGGGACTATGTCAATACAAATCAGACCTTTTCATTCAGTAAGGATATTTAAATAAGTTCAGTTGTCTCTACTAGGTGTGAGAGGAAGATTCTAGATACAAGAGTTCTAGGAACTCTCAGACAGTGAATTTGCTCCATATCCTGGTACCTCAGCTATCCTCCAGAGGTAGAGGTGGCCCCCTCCCAGCTATTAGAGACTTACTGCCTAAAAATCACTTTTTCTTCCCTTGAATATAGAGAATTGTCTAAAACCAGGAGCAAAATGGAGTTCAACGTATTGTTTTTATGAATGCCTCGGCAAGTGCCCAATTATCCTTTATTTAGGCAATTCTAGGTTGGAGACAAAAATTGCTCCTAAGGCCTAACAAGAGGCCTTCTAGTGCCTAGATTTAGTAACCCAAATTTAGAAGCTCATTTGGTTTTTTTTTTTAAAAAGAACAGCTGTCTATTCCCAGAGCCTTCCTGTGCCTAAATAAATAAATAAATAAAAATAAACAAAAAAACCTGGGTTGGTGGTAGAGAACCTGAGTGCACTTTTGCTGCCAGCCAGGGGCCTATCACATGTGTATGCAATGCACTAGCAAGACAGAGAGAGGTAAAGAACTGCA
The DNA here is from genome assembly GCA_004026745.1 of Myrmecophaga tridactyla. Classification (NCBI taxonomy): domain Eukaryota; kingdom Metazoa; phylum Chordata; class Mammalia; order Pilosa; family Myrmecophagidae; genus Myrmecophaga; species Myrmecophaga tridactyla. The sequence goes on from PVIY010034458.1 coordinate 10,825, forward strand.
GGCCTTTTCCCACCACCATCCCCACCCAGGAGGCCTTGTCTGGTCTCCATGGTGTGTGAAGACAGAAAGCACAAGGTGGAGCAGGCGAGCTAGAGGAACCCACCCCAGCTGAGCTCAGACAGATCAAGGAGAGACATAGAAACCTCACCAAGAAGTCAAAGACGGCCGGAGCTTGTCAGGTTCTAGCCAGTGCCCCTGGCTGCTCGTCCAACAGAGAGAAGAAGCCTCTAAGAGGAGAGAAGAGAAACAGGCAGAAGCTCATTGCCCAACATTCCTTGGGAAGACAGAGTGTTCGTGGAAAATTCACTCACAGGGGCTGCGGCAGGCACATTGGGGCTGAAAACTTTTCCTTCAAAATTATAATTATTTTCTGGGATGGTCTTGTGAACAGAAATTATGGACCACGCTTATACTATGGTCCTTCCCCCTAACCCTCCCTACATCTCTGCCCACTCTGGCTCTCTCTACCTGTCCACTGTCACAGGTCATTGGACCAGGGGTGTACCAATGAGCTTCTTCTGGCAATTTGAAATTGAGATGAAAACAGGTGTATTGTAGTCTAGCTGTGTTTTTGGACCAAAGAGATGTAAACTTGAATACACCTTTTTTTCCTGCTACATGAAATGAGAAGCAGATAAACTTGGCTGCAAAGATACACGTAAAGGAGCAGGAAAAAAGAACACTGTCCTGTAAGAAATTGAAAATGGGCATAGCTCTTCTCCTACCGTGGCCTTCTTCCTTCCATCAGTAGGGCAGCTGCTGCATACTCAGATTGACAAAATATCGATCTACTCTGTCTAGCATGATACCCACTAGCCACATGTGGCTATTGGGCATCTGAAATGTTGCTAGAATGAATTGAGAAGTGCTGTTAAGTGTAAAATGCATAACAGATTTCAAAGACTTAATACGATCATAAGAATGTAAAATACCTCACTACTAATGTTCACATTGATTATGTGTTGGAAAGATAATTTGGATATATTAGGTTAAACAAAATACGTTATTAAAATTAACTTCACCTAAAATGTAACAAACAAGGTATCAGTGGCTGAGAGAGTTCAGATAGAGTCAAGAGGCTATGCTGGAGGTCACACTTACGCATACTTCAGTTAGACATTGCTACCTAATTGTTGGCAGATTTGAGATTCAAATTCTAAATTTTGTTTCCAATTTCTAAATTACGAATGGAAATCTTTAGTATTACTAACAGTTAAATTATTAGTAATTATTTAAATATTTAAGCAATTAAATTTTAAACTAGAAATGAAAGGAGAAAACCAATCAGCAACCATCTTAGTTTGCCAGAGCCGTTATGACAAATTTTTCATAATGGGTTGACTTAAACCATAAGGATTTATTTTCTCACAGTTTTGAGCCTGGAAGTTCAAAATCAAGGTATCAGTAAGGCCATGCTCTCTCCTAGGGTCGGTAGCATTCTGGTGATGTCACTCCTCTGTCACACGGCAATATCCTTGGTCTGTTCCCATGGCTTTCTCTGACTTCTGTCTTCTGGCACCTCTCTGACACTCAGAATTTCCTCTTTTTTCCTGATCTTCAGTCATACACATTAAATCCCAGCCTTATTCAGTTTGGCTACAACTAAATAGGATCTTGAAAGATTCTATTCTCAAATGAATCTTCACCCTGACTCACCTTAACACATTCAAACATGTTATTTACAAATGGCCTCATAGCTACCAGAATGCTGATTAAGACTTGAACATGTTTATTGTGGGATCCATGATTCAATCCCCAACAGAATCCTTTCAAGTTAATGCATGGAATATTCTAGGCAAACATTGCATAATAAAATAAAATTCCAACAAGGGCTGGGTCTCTCATGGTTGCAGGGCATCAACAAGTAAGCTAGTGGCTGAATGAGCCAGATTTTTCTTCAAATTCTTAGTATATTATTATAAGATGTACTACTTCAAGAATCAATTTACGATGCATATTCCTAGATTTCTTATGTGGTAATAGAAATAAAAACTCATTGTTATATCTGGATTCACTTTTGTTTCTTTTTTTCATAAATTATGTTACTTAAACTAATTACCTAACTTCTCTGAGCCTCAGTATCCTCATCCTTAAAATGTAAATAATCTCTGCTATAATTCAGTATCAGTAGAATGATCCTGAAAGTTGTCACCAAGAAGTATGACAAAGCCGTAAGAGATTGACACAATTCAATGGAGTATTATTTTAAATTGGTATGAACGTAGAAAGTATATGAAAAAGTATATGATTCCCCAGAATTCTTAGGGTTTTGAATCTTAACAGGAAGATGCTGGAATATTTTAAAGCCTAAGAAATGGAAAAAAAATTAAGTGATAGTATGGGTGAGATTTACAATCTTCTGGGGCTAGACAGAAGGATTTGGTGATGTATAAACTAAATCCAGTCAAATGGGCCACCTGCTCAGCAACTTCAACTAGGCAAAAGGAGAAACATCTGACTGACCAAGAGAAACCCAGTTAGCAGCCCAGTTGGGTCATTAAATAAACTCAACCAAGTGAAGAAAGCAACTCCAAAATTACATGAAAAGGTAGTCACTCAGCTCCTTACAAATTGTGAAGACAATTTGGAAGAATGGAAACTTTTCTTACTGGTAAATGTCTCTCATCCCTGGGGAAGATTTACAGAATCAACAGGAAATATCCGCAAATAAAAGATTTATAAAAGTGTCTCACGTAACTGTAGGAATGTAGACTCCAAAATCTGGAGGGCAAGCTGTGAAGCTAATGTCTCTGATGGAGGGTCTGGATGAACTCCACAGGAGTGGCTCACTGGTCGAAGCAGGAAGAGAAGAGAGACTGTCTCTTCTTGAATCCTCTTTAAGAGCCTTCCATTGATTAGATTAAATGTCATTAATTGCAGAAGACATTCCCCTTTGCTGATTACAAGTGGAATCAGCTGTGGGTGTAGCTGACTTGATCATGATCTAATTCTATGAAATGTCCTCATAGCAACAGACAGGCCAGCACTTGTCCAACCAAACAGGTACCACCACCTGGCCAAGTTGACCTCAACCTGACCATGACACTCTTTTCCCCCTTGTGGTCAGGATGGAATTGTTGATCCCACAGTGCTAGAGCCAGACTCATCCCTGGGAGTCATCTCCCACGCTGCCAGGGAGATTTTCACCCCTGGATGTAATGTCCCACGTAGGGTGGGGAGGGCAATGATTTCACTTGCAGAGTTGGGCTTAGAGAGAGTGTAGTCCTCATTTTAATCGCATCTTCAAACATCCTTTTTCCAAATAGGTCCATATTTGTGGGACCAGAGGTTAGGACTTGAAAATATCTTTTGGGGGGAACGAAATTCAACCCTTAACATCATTGTAGTCAGGATTAGAGAACACATGCTGAATATTAGTACAGAATAAGTGCTTAATAAATATCAGTCCCAATTATCTACTGCTGAGTAACAAACCACCTCAAAATTTGGTGGGGTCTAACATCAGCCTTCTTATTATGTTTGTAGATTCTGTGGCCCAGAAATTTGAAAAGAGCACAGCAGGTAAAATACTCCATGATATTTGGGACTTCAGTTGGATAATTTGAACACCTGGTACTGTAGGACTCACTTCTGAGATGGCTTCATGCACCTGGTGCCTGGGCACAGCTGGCTAAAGAACAGGCTTAGCTAGGATTGGCGACTGAAGCATTTCCATGTTGCCTCTTCGTGTGGCTTGGGCCTCCTTAGAACATGGTGACTGCAGGGCAGTCAGACTTCTTTTTTTTTTTTTTTTTTCAATTTGCATATGGGCAGGAGGCACCAGGGATTGAACTCCAGACCTCCAGCATGGCAGGTCGGAGCTCTGCCTGCTGAGCCACGGCAGCCGCCCAACAGTCAGACTTCTTGAAGCTCACAGCTGTTAATAATAATTGCTACTGTGGCAGTTTTGAAACGTGGCCCCAAATCCTTGCAATTTATTCCAACAAGAAGTAGGATCTATGCCCCCTGCCCTTGAAGGAGGAAATGCACAAAGACTAGAAAAATTCAATGCTTTGCTATTCTACATGCATCACGGCACAGCAGTATGGCCAATGTAGGAGTTTAGAGTTTGAAGATTTTAGGCCTGGGTCCCTTATTATCTTTGGTTCATACCGATTCCTGTGTGGGTCTGTTCTCGATTCTCCAAAACTCTGCTCCTGCCCACACTGGTTCTCCAACTTTCTGATACAACAGGTCCTTGGTTACTGCTCTGCCTCCTTCTTGCAGTCAGTGCAGCCTGTCTTTTTTCACCTGAAGCCTCAATAGTGGGAGGCCAGCCAGTACCAGCAAGCTGCAGATAGGTGTGAGAATGCAGAGGATTGTGGCGGGGGTTCTGAACCTTTACTGCAGAGTTAAGACTAAGTGAAACTGTGGGTTTGTTTCTGTATTAGTTTGTTACGCTGCCAGGATATAATATACCAGACATGGAACAGCCTTTTATAAAGGGTATTTATTATGTTACAAGTTTACAAGTTTTAAGTTCCGCTTAGTTCATCTGGGACACCACTCGGGGCTCTGGCTTGCTTAGCTTCTCGTAAGAAGGCACATGGTGATGTCTGCTGGGCTCTGCCCATGTCTAGGCATCTGCTCTCTCCATCAGCACTCCAGGCATCTAAAAACATCCATGTCTCTGTCAGCTCTGAAGCAAATGTTCTCCAAGCGTCTGCATCTGAGATTTCTCCAAAATGTTTCCGCTTTTAAAGGACTCTACTAAACTAATCTAGGTTGTCCCTGAATGGGCAGAGTTCCATCTCCATCTAATCAAAAGGTCACACCCACAACTGGGCGTGTCACATCTCTATGGAAATAATCCAATCAAAGCTTAAACCCTTAATGGTAGGTCTATCCCCATAAGATTGGATCAGAATTAAAACATGGCTTTTCTGCAGAACATAATGATTTCAAACTGGCACAGTTTCATAAAACAAAAATACCTTGAAAATACTGAAGACTTTTTTTGAAAACCAGAATACTATCATTTCACATATGCACCCTCATGTTTATTTATATATAATGGTCCTTTAAGAACAATATCATTCGCTTTATTATTTTCTTCTTTCTGGCGGGTGTCACTAACTTATACCATAAGCTAGTTAATCATTAAAAGGCATTCCTGCTCTGGTTTAGTAAAAGGTCCAATAGCTTCAAAGAGTTAATATACTGCCTTCTCTCCCTACTGCATTCTGAGTGGGTAGAGAGAGGATAATGGGAATGTGGCAGAGGTCTCAGGCACTTAAGGCTCAGCTGCCTTCTGATTACCCTGGGTTCTCCTGGCTCTGTTGGGTTCTTTTACAGGTGGCTGCTGTTTACCCAGAGGAATCAGGAAACTGATTACATGAGTCTGCACAACCCATCACCATAGCTGAGAAAGAACTCAGTCCTGTGGTCCTGGCTTCTGCATAGGTAACACAGCACCCACTGTCAAGAGTCTGATTCAGCACAGAGTTGCCTAGAATTCAATTGGAAACTCTTCCCTCAGGTTTGCCTTTTCTGTTTGCTTGGCTGCATCCATTTTACCTCTCAGCTTGTTAAGCACCTGCACTTGGAGCCCTCTTTATTTTGTAATTTTTATGGCAATCATGATTGAGCGTCATAAAATCTAGTCCTTCGATCTACAGGTTTTTGGACTTTCTCTCTTTTGGGTTGAGGTTAGGATTTAGGAGCTTCCTCCATATAAATTTTTTACTTTAGTTGTTTTGGAATGTCTCTGGTAACCATGCACAAAAATGAAAGCATTTTTTAACATCTCCCTAAAGTGAGTAAGACTGGAGAGCTAAAATATCCAAGGGACATGCTTGAGGAACAAGGTTTGAACGCTATTCAGTTAAGTATGAGGATTTGTTCTGCTGAGTATACATGAGAGCTGAGGATAAGACTGAATTGCTTGGAGATTTTTAAGTGCTATATATGTTGCAGTGGGGAGGGAAGATAGGGTTACAGTCAAATATTGAAGGCAGAGAACTGGTTGGGACAATGCAGAAGGATGAGACTGGAGAGAGTTAATGGGGAAGCATTATTAAGCTCAACTGGAAGAGATGTGGTATAACCCTTTCCTTATTCTGATGTAAAATTTATAAAATTTGACTTTGAAGTTACATTAAAAAAATAAACATTATATTTTAAGACAGATCTAGATTTATAGAGAAGTTGTGAAAATAGTAGAGAGTTCCCATATACCCCATAGCCAGTTTCCCCTAGTATTATTATCTTATATTAGTATGGCACATTTGTCACAATTAAAGAACCAATATTAATACATTATTATTAAATTCAATACTTTATTCATATTTCTCTAATTTTATATTTTACCTGCTGTCCTTTTTCTGTCCCAGGATCCCCTCCAAGTTGCTGCCTTAACTTGTCATCTTATCTCCTTAGGCTCTTCTTGGCTTTTACGGTTTTTGAGATTCTCATTTTTGAGGACCTTGACAGTTTTGAGGTGTATTGGTCAGTTTTTGTAGAATTTTCCTGAATTGGGGTTTGTTGGATGTTTTCCTCATGGTTAATCTGGGGTTATGGGTGTGTGACAGAAAGATTACAGAAGGAAAGTGACATTCTCATCACATCATTCCAAGGGCACATGCTATCAACAAGACATTGATATATTGACCTTATCTGTTTGCCAGGTTTCTCCAATGCAAAGTCACTTTTACCCACTTTCCACAGTGTACTCTTTGGAGGGACATTCCCAGGCACAGCCCATGCTTAAGGAGTGGGGAGTTAAGTTTCGCCTCCTTGAGTGCAAATTATCTACACAAATAATTTGGAAAACTGCATGGGTGATTTGTCTTTCCTCCCCTATTTATCTATTATTCCAATCATTTGTTTTTTCCCCAATGTATTTTGAAATATGTTCAAACTTACAAAACAGTTACAAAAATAATACAAACCATGTACAGAAAAGTCCAACATACTCCAACTTCCCCACCCCTAGACACCCAGGTCCATCAATTTTGAAAATTTGCCCCAGATGCTGTTTTTTTTTCCTTTCATCTTTCCTTCCCTCCTTCCTTCCTTCCTTCCTTCCTTCCTGCTTCCTTCCTTCCTTCCTTCTTTCCTTCTTTCCTCTCTTCCTCTCTCCCTCCTTCCCATTTCTCTCTCTATCATCTATCTATCTATCTATCTATCTATCTATCTATCTATCTATCTATCTATCTATCTATCTATCTATCATCATCATCATCTATCATTTTAATTTCCTAGGCTGCTTAATACAAATACCATGAAATTAACTTACAGTTTTAAGGCCAGAAAGATGTCCAAATCAAGACATTATCAAGTTGATGCTTTCTTTCTGACCAGCTGCTGTTGACTCTTGGCTTCACTGCCACATGGCAAGGCACATGGTTGGGTCTGCTGGTCTTTCCCTTCCTTCAGGGTTTCATCAGTTTCAGCTTCTTGCTTCCATAGCTTTCTCTCTCTTTGTCTGAAGTTCATTCCACTTATAAGGTCTCCAGTAATAGGATTGAGACCTATCCTGATTGAGGTGGGTCACACCTTAACTGAAGTAACCTCATCAAAAGGTTTTACACTGGGTTCACACCCACAGGGGAATGGATTATATTCAAGAACATGTTTCACTGGGTACATAAAGCTTCAAACCACCACACTATCCTCTACCTCTTTATTTCTTAATTCATTTTCTGATCATTTGAATGTAGGTTGTGTGTATCAGTGCTCCACGAACACAATACTGCATGTATATTTCCTAAGAACAAGGATATTCACATATGTTACCACCTTAACAAGTTATCAAGTTTAAGAAATTTAACATTTGATATAAAGCTCACAGTCTATATTCCAGTTCTTTCATATATCCCAATAATGTTCTTTTTAGACTTTTCTCTTCCCTTGCTAGATCCCATCCAGGATCATGTATTGCACTTAATTGTCATTGTCTCTTTAGTTGTTTTTTTCTCTTTGAACTTGTGAGAACAGATATATAATATAAACTTTCCCATTTCAATCACTCTTAAACACACCGTACAATGGAATTAATCACATCCACAATATTGTGGTATCCTTACAACCTTCCATTACTAAAACTTTCCCTCCCTGCCAAACAGAAACCCTATGCCAACGATGTATTAACTCCCTATGCCCCACCTTTCACCTCTAACAATTCATACTGATTTCTGTCTTTATGAGCATGTATGTTCTCTGAAATTTTCTTCATAGTTACCATGGAGCCTAAATATAACATCCTAAATCTCTAATATCTCCTTTGATTTGATACCAACTTAACTTCAATTTTATACACAAATCATGTTCTTATATCTCTCCATCCCTCCATCTTTATGTAGTTCTTGTCACAAATGACATGTTTATACATTATGAGCCCCAAACCACAATTTCTTCTCCCATCTTATACATTTGCCTTTTAGATCATATAGCAAGTACCAAGTGGAGTTACAAAGCAAAAATAAAATGTACTGACATTTATATTTGCCCATATCATTACCCTTACCAGAGATCTTTATATTTTCATGTGACTTTGATCTATTGTCTAATGTCCTTTCCTTTCAGCCTGCAGAATTCTCCTTAGCATCTCTTGTAGTGCTGGTTTAGTGGTGATGATCTCCCTCAGCTTTTGTTTATCTGGGAATGTCTTAATCTCTCCCTCATCTTTGAAAAATCATTTTGCTGGTTATGGAATTCTTTATTGGCATATTTTTGCTTCCAACATTTTAAATATGTCAACCCACTGTTTTCTTATCTCCATGGTTTCCAATGAGAAATTGATATATGTTTATTGAGGCTCCCTTTTATGTGACACCTTGCTTCTCTTTTGTGGCTTTCAGAATTCTCTCTTTATCTTCGGCATTTGACAGTTTGAATAAAATATACTGCAGTATGGGTCTGTTTGGTTTTACCCTGTTTGGAGCTTGTTTAGCCTTTTGGATAGATATATGCATGTCTTTTGTTAAGTTTAGGAAATTGTCAGCCATGATTTCTTTGAATTTTCTTTCTACCCCATTCCTTCTTTCTTCTTCTTTTGGGACTCCCACAATGTGTATATTGGGATGCTTGATGATGTCCCACAGGTTCCTTAGACTCTGCTCACTTTTCTTCATCCTTCTTTCTGCTCCTCAGACTGAATGATCTCAATTGTCTTTTTTTCAGGTTCTCTAATTTTTTTCTTCTGCCAGCTCCAATCTGTTGTTGAAACCCCCCTAAGGAATTTTTAATTTCTGTTACTATGGCCTTCACCTCTGTTTGGTTCTTTTCATAATTTCCATCTTTCTATTGATAGTCTCTTTGTTTTCATCTGTTGTTTTCCTGATTTCCTTTAGTTCTTTGCCCATGTTTTCTGTTAGCTCTTTGGGGATATTTAGGACCATTTTAAAAAATTCTTTGTTTGGTAAGTTCCAGACCTTTTCCCCTTAATTTATGATTTCCAATGCTTTAATCTTCTCCCTTGCTTGAGCCATTACTTCCTGTTTCATGATATGTGTTGTAACCTTTTTTGCAAGCCTGGGCATTTTTTAATATTTTAATATGTTATTGCTGGAATTTAGATTTTGAGGTTTCTATTCCTTAAGCTTGTACCCAGCTAGTGTTATGATAAAGCTTTTCTTGAAAGCCAGGAGTGAACAAAAAAAAAAAAAAAAGAAGAAGAAGAAGGAAAAAAGAAAACACGTTTTCTAATATTTGCAGATTGACCTGCACTCTCTTTCAGGGTTTAACCATATGAGTTTAAAAAATAGTTCCAGGCCGAAGTGAAGGGCCTGTATGTATCTTGTCTTGGGCATGTGCAGATGGCTCTGGGAGTTCCCTCATTTACAGGGTTCCAGATATTCCCTCTTTCTCAGGAAATAGTTTCCTCATAGTCCTGGGCACAGCACTGTATGCCCTACAGCCAGCAATTCCTTGCCTCAAGCAGCACAACTTGACTGCTTTCCCACAGCATTCTGTAAGAGAGCTCTGTGATCCACAGGGCTTTCTACACAGTGTGTGTTCTCTGGTACGGCAAGCCCCTCAGGCCACCACTAGACAGATTAGGTCAGACATACATGCTCCCAGTATGTACCCAAAGATTACTCTGCCCCTTTTGGAACCAGCACCAGGGATCAACACTGGGAGCGTGGGTTGGCTTCACACTGAGCTGGCGGAGGGGCCAGACAGGGTACTAGGAGATCCTACAGCTCTGAGGTGGGCTTTCTCTTGATTAGTGCTCTTCCTGTTACTGCAGTCCCTTGACTGCTTTCTGGTGCTTTGAGAAAGATGTTTTTGCCAGTTCTTGCTGGATGTTCAAAACTTTGTGGTGGGACAGAGCCCTAAAGCATCTCACTCTGCTCTCTTGATCTCCAATCATTTATTTATTTATTTATTTATTTATTTATTTATTATTTTTTTTGCATGGGTGGGCACTGGGAATCGAACTCGGGTCTCTGGCATGGCAGGTGAGAACTCTACCTGCTGAGCCACGATGGCCCACCCTTTTTTTTTTTCAATCATTTATTTTTAGTAGTGTGGACATGTGGATATTTATTTTATTCTTTGGGTTATAATTCAATATTGATGTATTTATTTTATTGCTCAAATTATTCCAGCTTTGGCCCTCCAACTCTTTCAGCTGACTCCTGTTTCCTTTTGGCACACACTTAATTAGGTAGCTTTTTGTTTGTTTGTTTTTGAGAGGTTTTTTGGGGGGGTGCTGGTTGTACTTTATTGTTGGAAAATGACAAGGTAGGGCTCTCAGTTCCTCCCCTTCTCCAGAGGGTCTGGGATGGAAACTGTGGAGGACAGGCGATTCTCAGTACTGGGGGATTGAATGGGGCCAGGACTCCCCAGCAGCTGACAGCTTCTCTTTCTCTCATGCTGTCACTGGGACTGGTTGTCCAGGGGCTCTTACTCCTTAGATGTCATGTAGACCATAAGGTCCAACATCCTGTTGCTGTAGTCAAATTCATTGTCATACCAGGAATTGAGCTTAATGAAGTGATCATTGAGGGCAATACCAGCCCCAGCATCAAAAGTGGAAGAGTAGGTGTCAATGTTGAAGTCACAAGAGACAACCTGGTCCTTAGTATAGCCCAGGATGCCCTTTCAGGGGCCCTCTGATGCCTGCTTTACCACCTACTTGATGTCTTCATATTTGGCCACTTTCTCCAGCCAGCAGATCAGATCCAAGATGGACACATTGGGGGTGGGGACAGAAGGCCATGCCAGTGAGCTTCCCTTTCAGATCTGGGATGACTCTATCCACCACCTTGGCAGCACCGGTAGATGCAGGGATGATATTCTGGGCAGCCCATGGCCGTCATGCCACATTTTCCCCGAGGGGCCATCCACAGTCTTCTGCGTGGCAGTGATGGCATGGACGGTAGTCATGAGTCCCTCCATGATGCCAAAGTTGTCATGGATGACCTTGGCCAAGGGGGCCAGGCAGTTGGTGGTACAGGAAGCATTGCTGACAATCTTGAGGGAGTTGTCACACTTCTCATGGTTCACACCCATCACAAACATGGGGGCATCAGCTGAAGGAGCAGAGATGATGACTCTTTTGGTGCTACCTTCAAGCGAGCCCCAAACTTCTCTATGGTTGTGAAGACACCAGTGGACTCCATAACATATTCAGCACCAGCATCACTGCATTTGATGTTGGTGGGATCTCGCTCCTGGAAGATAGTAATGAGATTCCCATTGATGGCAAGCTTCCTGTTCTCAACCTTGACAGTGCCTTTGAATTTGCCATGGGTAGAATCATACTGGAACACGTAGACCTTGCAGTTGAGGTCACTGAAGGGATCATTGATGGCAACAACCTACACTTTGCCAGAGTTTACAGAAGCCCTAGTGACCAGGCGCCCAATATGGCCAAATCCATTTATTCTGACCTTCACCATTGTGTCTCAGAGATGTGGCTGGCATGGCAGAAAAAAGATGAAGCTGTCTGTTGAGCGGGGAGGAGCAGAAAGCCTTTTGTGAGTTTTTAAAAGCATTTCCTTAATTTTTGGCACTATGACATGCTTCAAATTCATGGTATTTTTTCTGCCCTGGTCCTAGAATCACCCATTTCTCCAAGAAGTCCTGGTTCCTATTAATGGATAGTGGTTTTAGAAACCAGGATCTGCTATTAGGTGTTCTTGTTTCTACTGGGGTGTCATTGCTTCCAGGTCCTTTCGGCTGACCAAGCAAGGAGATACATGTGTGAATACTAACCCATGTATAGACACATAACTAGAAATATTTCCAAATATAAACATCTGTGTCTTTATTAACTTTTTACTTAAGGTCACCGGCTCTAATCCATTACTGCATGGATCATTTTAGCCTCCTCTCCTTGCTTATCTAAACTTCTACTCCAAAAGTGAGAAACCATCCTATTTGCTTACTCAATTGTTCAATAAACATGTATAGTGGTAGGAAACAACTGAATCGACTAGAGTTGATACAAACTGTATGTAATATTTATGTACAGTTATGTACACTTTCTTTTGCTTTTAGTCTTACAGAATTCACCCATGTCCAAGCTTAGGCCAGAACCTTTTCCCTGTACCCCTAGAAGTGAAAGTATTTCATGTATTTGTAATACAGTTAGAGTGTTTTGTCACATTCTACATTCCATCCTGGGAATGGATGGAAAACTTTTAAATGTTTTGTCTTTAATTTGTATGCATTAAGGTTTTCTCTTTATGCTGTGAAGTACATAGTGTGATATATTTATCATTACAGTAACATACAGAATAGTTTCTTTGCCCTAAGAAGTCCCTACATGCTTCACCTATTCAGATACCTAGCCCAAATTCATGACAACTGTTGTTCTTTTATTATAGTTATAGTTTTGCCTCTTGAAGTTAGTTTTTGTCCAGGGGCTATGAGGGGTAATGTATCAAAATGCCATCTCTGGTTCAAAGTAGACAGTGAGAGAAATAGTAGGTGCTATTGTGAGCCCAGAGATATATGGACTACTGCTATAATACAATCAGAATTTAACCCACTTATTCTTAGAGTTATTTTCATTTTTTGTAGAATACATACTGTGCCAGTTTGAAACTATCACGTACCCCAGAAAAGCCATGTTTTAATCTTAATCCAATCTTGTGGGGCCAGATGTGTTGTTTTAGAGTGGAAACCTTTGATTGGATCGTTTCCCTGGAGATGTGACACACCCAGTTGTGGGTGTGTCCTTTTGATTAGATGGAGATGTGACTTCACCCATTCAAGGTGGGTCTTGATTAGTTTGTTGGAGTCCTTTAAAAGGGGAAACATGGCCTTAGAACTATAAGCTTATAACTTGATAAATTCCCTTTTTAAATGCTATTCCATTTCTGGTATATTGTATTCCAGCGGCATTTAACAAATAAAAACATATACTATGTGCTAGGTGCTAGAAGGCAATGAAGAATAAGATAAGGTTCCTGTCTTGGTAGGAAGTACCCTTAAAGTTAGTTAATAAGCTATTGAGATGTGGAAAAGTGTTTTGCTTTCTCATTTAATTAAAATATATCTGACTGTTTGGTGTGTGAATATATTTCAATTAAGTTGCATAAATGAATATATACATCCAACACCTCCCACAGAAGTTTTTTTTTTTGTATGCTGTACATTTCATTATTTTTCCATGTGAATATCCGTTATTGCAGCACTATTTGTTTAGTTTTTGTTTGTTTGTTTTGCTTGTTTGGGTTTTTTGGGGGGGAAGTGCATGGATGTATAATTTTTTCTGAATACTTTCTACAAGTCGAGTTTGGAGATTCCTCACATATTTTAACACATTTACTCATCATAAGATACCTATGATGTAAGGACCATTACTAGCTTCATTTTCCAGATGAAGAAACAGAGGCACAAAGGAGATAAATAACTTGCTTAGATCCCATAGTCAGCAGCAGGTTCAGAATTTGATACCAGCCTGGTCCAAAGCCCGTGCTCTAACCTCATAGTTTGGCATCATAGGATTTAAACATACAGAGATATGGACAGCCTTGCAGATGGAGGGGAAGGCATGAACAAAGGCCTAGAGGCCAGAAAGTGCAGATTGAGTCTAAAAATTACTGTTTCAGTTTGACTGGAGGGATAATGGAAGAGAAATGACTGAAGGGTAGGGACCCACATGCAAAGTGAAAGCGTCTAGGTGGATATAAGAGAAAGGTTTTTGCATATTATATATGGCATATGTATGTATATATGTTACACTTTAAATTAACCCCCCTAACCATATCAATATTGTGGAGGGGGCTTGGTGCATTTCTTAGGGATACAGGAAGAAAATCATGAACACTTATATTAATGCTTTAAATTCAACAAAGAACCTGTTTGATGATGCATATTATTCTGAGTATTATTCTCATAAGGGAAAAAGGAATGAACTACCTTAATTTTTTGTTGCATTTCCAACTATCTTTGCATGGAGATTTTTAGGTGTGTTTTTATTATCTTCTTTATATATTTTTTTGTATTTTTCAAACTCAATTTGTATTATTTTTATAATCAGAAAAGACAAGGTATGCTATACTGAACATTCAATCTTTATATAGGCAGTCATGCATTATATCTTGTTTGTAATACTTTTATAGGAGTTTTCAATTACATCATAAAAGTGCCTTACATCTGCTAACATAGCATCTGTCTTCTAAGGAACTTCAACATCATCTATTTAGATCTCACAAGAGTCCTTGGAGGCTAATGTTTTTTTCCCCAGCTCAGAGAGCTGTATAAAACCATAGATGGAAAGGCTGGCAGGCATTCATCCTGTTTGATAGATCTCAAAAATAAAGCTCTGGGGCAAGGCAGTGATCCATCCAGGGCTGAGCAGAGAGTGCAAGAACTAGGATGAGTCCCAAGAAGCCCCAAGTTCTAGTTGAATAAGCAAATGTCTAGACACAGTGTCCAAAATTCCACATTAGTGCAAAACAATTTCTCAGAGGCAGCCAATCAACAAATATTGACCACGTTCACAGTGTGATGTGTGACCTTTCAAAGAAAATGTTTCACAAGGAAACTCAAATAAAAATGGAGAGAGTTGCTCAAAAGTATTTTTCATTTATTTATTGGAAAGGCTACCAATTTATTTGTTGTTAGAACAGCAATCAAAGCTTCCCATTGTATCTGGGCTGAAATGTGTTAATAAATCTATATCTCTTAACAAAGACATCCTGTATTTAAGAATTTTTTGTTTCCTTATGATATTAGCATTTAAAAATAGATACAAACTTGAGTACATTTTATGATTTAACAAGGAAAATAAAAATTACTCATTTGAATCCTTGACTGCAGTATTTTTTTTATTTGATGGTAATTATATTTCTTGCTATTATTCGAGTCTCTGGGAAATACTTTGATTGAGTTAAAACACTAGAACTTACATTGGAAAACTAGAGTTTAACCAGGTAAAAATAATTTCCACATATTGTTTAACTTTAGAAATAATATTCAAATGTAGATCCATCTAGTTCTGAACAGGCATGCAGTATATATTAAAATTATTTAAAAATCGTTCTTTTGCAAAATTTAGAAGTGGGTCACAGCATTTCTAGAAAATAAAATGTATGGTATGCTCATACTGTGTACAGATTATGTGGGCGCCTATTTTGTGTTTACTCTCAAATAATGCACATTTTTGGAGCACATGAGTATGTTCTTATTAATGAGCACTGAAAGATGCCCACAACCAAGTATTGGAAAGATTGTCAAGCAGCAAATGCACAATTATGAATCATGTGCATTTTTCTGATTTGAGTAAAATACTCAAAGGCAGATCAGCTTTCTTTTATATATACAATAGTATAAAAACTAGTAAGTGTTTAGATATTTAAATGAACACCAAATATTACAGAGTACAACCAACATGGCTCTATTAAAAACTCTCTTCAGGACTTACAGGAAGATGGACAAATAGAGTAGCTCAAGATCAGCCCTGCCCCATGGAAAAGTTAGAGAAGGTACAGGAGGGCATCTGAGGTGGTGATTTGGGAATGCAGGTGACCTGGGACAGCCTTCTGTACCACATGAAGCAGGCCTGGTTGCAGAGGCCGAGGAACTGAGAGGCAGAAAGCTGGAGCCTGACACGGAGGCGTTGAGTCCGTGGGAGTGCACGGATGGGAGCCTGGGACTAGGAAGTAAGCCAGGCTGCAGTCCTTGGCCCTACTACCCTCATAAGCACAGCCCCATGACCGGTGACTCACCCCACACCCTACACACCCAAACTCCGTCACCCGTTCCCATTCCCCACACTCTGGGTGCCCCCACCCTCCCAGCCCCCATGCACGTACATGCCCCACAATCCCACCCCAAGTGCAGCCC
>PVIY010034459.1:0-27101 GCA_004026745.1 Myrmecophaga tridactyla
CCCAGGCCTGTGCCCCGGGGGTGCACCCCTGGCCAAGGAGCCGGGGGCGGCGGGGCCCCCGTGCGGGGCCGGACTCACCCCTGAGCCGCAGAACCGACCCAGCGCCGGGGCCGCGGCGTCGAGACCGTCCAGCAGCTGGACGTAGTCGTAGCCGCAGTCGGCCTCCTCCTCCACCTCGAAGGCCGGGAAGGTCAGCTGCAGCCGCCAGCCAGGTGCCGCCACCAGCCGCCACCGGCAGTCGGCCCGGCCCGGGTAGGCGCTGGCCCCGAACTGGGCGTGCGAGAACAGGTCCCGGGGCCCGGGCGCGGCCCTCAGGCGGCCCCCGCACTCTGCGGGACAGAACGAGTGGCTCAGCTGCCCGCCGCGCCCAGCCTCACGCCCCCGCCCGGTAGCTGCCCCGTCCCACGGCGCCGCCCCGCCTGGCCCCTGCCAGCCTCGGGGCCCAGCCCAGTGCCCAGCACCTTGGGGCGCCTGCAGACGCCCGCCCGCCAGGCACGTGCCGCCCACGCGTGCACTGCTGACCTGCGCCTGCAACACCACCTGCCCTGGCCCCCTTTTGTCATGATGCTAGCCGTGATATTTCCATGAAGAAAAAGTTAAGGCTTCACCCCACTTTAATCCTTATAATTTAAGAACTCAGAACCCAAAGGGATAAGAAATAACTGGGAATTCAACAAAACATAAAACTCCTCTTTGCGAATGGGTTGTGCAGACGTCCTCAGGGAGAGTTCTCAGAGCCCGTTACTTTCCCACGGAGCCCTCAGCCGCACCTGCCTAACTGCAGTGGGAGGCAGACTCCTCGGTAACTAGAGCTACCTTTGCAATTCCAGAACCCATTCGGTTGTAGTTTATCTGTCTTTTATAATAAAAAAGATAATTTACAGCTTCTTAGCCAGAGAAATGTTAATAAACATATACTCCACCACTTATTACCTTTCTTCAAAACACTAAATCAATGCATAGTATGAAGATTTACAGCTCATGCAATCTAGAGAACCAGCGGACTAAACAGCCCTGAGAGCGCCGAGCCCTTAGGGGATCAGAGATGGCCCGGGCCGAGGAGGTGCGCCATGCCGTCCGCGTGAGCACGTGGAGAGAAAGAAAATAGGGAGGAGGCCCAGCAGGAGGTGAAAGGTGCCTGAAGGAGAGAGCAGGCCTAGCGTCCATCCCAGTTTTCCAAGAACGAGGGGATGCCTGGGAAGCAGGAGTTTCCCTGCTAAGACAGGAAAGTCCTGGGAAGACCACCGAGGGTTGGGAGAGGACAAAGCGCAGATGCTGAGCCCTGGACAACCCAGCCCGGGACAGTAAAACACGGTCGTGACCCTCCTGCTGTCGCTGGAAACTCAGGATGCACCGGCAGCTAGCGGTCTCACCTGGAGTTCTCAGTAAAGTGGCACGTGGTTCACGATATGGGTTTTGGTGATTTTAGCTACAGAAGTAGCTCCCAGGTATGGAGGTCATTCAGGTGGTCCCGAGAGCACCTGGGTTCACCACGCACCGAGGCCCTGGCAGAGCCCCTGCGGGTCCAGGCGCGCGTGTGACGGACACCTCGGAGAGCGCCCAGCTCCGGGTCCCAGGCTGCGAACGCCTGCCCAGTAGGGCTGTGGGACGTGGTCCACGCAGACGCCCAATGTCTGTGAGATGCTGAGGCATCTCCAGGTCATTAACCCAAGCAGCTGCCGAGATTACTGACATGAATAGGGCGCGACGTGGACTTGCCTGGCTCCCTGCCTCTCCTGTCGTCGCCCTACGCTTCACTTCTAACACAGCGAGCTGTGCAATCCACGTCACGCCCAGGTCTGTGAGAAGCGGGTGAGCTAATATATGTGGAATGCTTAGAAGGTACCTGGCACATGGTAAAAGCCGTAGAACTGTGAGCTATCGCTATTGCTGTTTTCCAGGGAGAAGAGCTAAGCGCTGTAATCTATACTTCTAGAGATTCACTCAGGTATGAAATTAAAAGCCGGAAAAAATGAAAACAATTTAAAATATTATTAGTCTGCTATCAGAAAGAAAAAATTATATTTTTGAAGGCCAGAGAAATATTTTGTGGAAAATATTTCTAAACTCAATATATAAACCTGTGCAATCTCATTTCCAGGTTAAAAAAAATTCTGCTTATTCACAAAGTCGGAAATAATTGACTGAATCTATTTTCACCTTCGTAAAAATTGCCAGTGTGTTCCCCACTTTCTATCCCACGCCCAGAGCAGCTGAAGGGGAGGGGCGTGGGGGAAAGGGGCACGTGCTGGGCGCCTGCCCCGCAGAAACAAGGTAGCAAAGCAAAAGCCAAGATACAAAAGAAGCAATTTTGGCCAGCCCAAGACTGGAACCGACATAAAGGAGGAAATGAAGCATTTAAACAAAATGGGAAAAGCAATTTCCCAAAGCTTTGTACATGTGAAAACCACAGTGAGGTGTCATTAATAGATTTTATTAAAAACTCCTAAAAAATGGCATCTATTAAAAAACGACTTGAACTACATTTGAGGATGACTAGAAATCTTTTCAAAAGTTCCACCACTGGTTTGCTTATTAATTCCGAGTGCATTCCTAAGGATAACTGGTCAAACTAATACACCTGGAATTAATCTTTCAACCGTAAAAAAAACCAAACCTAGGGAATTCAGTCCACAGAATGAATTCTGCAAGGATGAACATTGAAGCAGCACATGCATAAGAGGTGTGGATAGAATATGTCCTCAGAGAAATTCCCTGAGCAGGAAACAGTAGGCAACATGAGGGCAACTGCTTACCAGTGTTTTTGAGAAGCCCTGTGGGTATTCTTTAAATACGGTCAATATATCATTTAACACCATCCCCTTTAAAAGGCTGTAAATATCCCTATTAATTTATCAAGTCTGAGATTTATAGAAGCAGTAGTTTAGCAAGTCAGCAATGCAATTTTAAAATCAATTGTTTGAAAATCAGTTGTTTGACTCTATGAGCTATGACTGCGACATCTACAGATTCTGGGAAGTGGAAAATGAAAGCTGAATATCAAAGGTTACAGGAAGGGAAGGAAAGCCTGGGTGGCCTTCTTATTAATTTGGGAAGATATGTTTGTTTATTGTCTGGCAAAGTATTAAATTCCCACAGAGGTGCTATAATTTAAGCTATAAATGCCTGTAGGAAGCATTCAAATATAATTGAGTCAGATCAAAATAATTAGCTTTTATTAAGGAGTTTAATATTGTACCATCTGATTTCTAAATGGCACTAACAAACAGCTTGATGTTTCATGTCACAAGAAAGAAGTCCTTCCAGGGAAAATGCCATTTTTTCAACAAGTATTTTCTCTTCCTGCTTCTCCTCTCTTTCTGTATTACAGCCATACTCTCCCTCCTGGAGAAAACAGGGATTTTTCCCTTGAAACATTTGTTTCCTTCAATTAGTTTATGCAAAGGCAGAGTGATACCATTTGTTACCTGATTAAAATAAATTTGAGCATAGAATTTGGACCAGTAGAAAGCAGAAAAAAGGACTCTTTCCAAAAAACATTCATTCCCAATGGAGAACACTACTTGTGAAAAAGTAATATTAAAGCTACACTGGAGCAATATTTCTAATCACCAGATTTTAAGATTCATAAGAAGACTTTCTTATGGATGCTATTAAAGTTCATGCATAGATATGAATTCACTTTAGCAAATTAAAGGGACCCCTCAGTGCCCATCAATACTAGCAGGTATATTCAACAAAGCACGAAACAATGGATCCAGGTTTTGCACAGGGAGGAAAGGTTGGTAGATGTCATATCCTTGAGTTGGCTGTCTGCACAGCAACCGAAATTGAGAGGTTAGAATGGAATATCAGAAATTTAACTTAGCCTATCTAAGCTGTCAGAAGGCAAGAATTCCTTTTACTTTCTGATAAAGCTAACAAATTCCTTATTTTCCCACTAATGGCTTTATCTTACAATGTCTACCCAAAACAGGTGTCAAATAAATAGCTGATGAAAGACTGAGGAATAAGTAAACCTGTTAAAGAGAAAGATATGAATAGAAATAAATATAAGGAATTAAATAAGAATATTTCAGCATCTAAGGCTACTAGAACATAAGAGCTATCCACAGAAAATTCCAAGATGGCCCATTAAGAATGAGCCAAAATTTACATGTGAAGCAAAACCAAAATAAAGCAAAACAAACAGGCCATGTCAAAAATTTTGACAAGAGCAATTAAGAAGGAATTGGAAAGACAAGGCTCTAATTCCAATTGTCACTTTTTTGTGCTTCATTCATTATCATTTAACTTTGTAGCCTTGGATTGCTGCTTTCTAAAATGAAAAGGACTGAAGAATATCCAAGCCACACTAGCCCAGTAAAGTATTTTACTTTAACTGGGTATTTCTAGGGTGGATGAGAATAAAAGGAGCCAAGTCAGTTATACATTTTGAGCATAAGATTTGCCTAATATTTACATAAGGAAGTGTTCAACTATTACCGATTTCTTCAAATAATAATGATAAAGTTTTGTATTAGTTTTCTTCCTAAGCCAAAATGTTTACATTAGAAGAAAATGCACTGTAATGGAAAGTGTGTGACCTTTGGGGACAAACAAGATTAGGATAAAATCCAGACTTTGTTACTATTTTAGAAAACTTTGCAAATTACTTGGTCCTTCAGATATCAATTTCTTCATCTGCAAGTGAAGATAGTAATACCTACCTCACTGACTTCTTTGGAGGATTCAATGTATGTAAAGTGTTGCATGTACCTGAGATGCTGAGCGCATGGCGAACCTTAGGGTTGCAACACATGATCTCTGATATAATAAATGTAAATAGATAATGGAAATGACTCTTAATGGGAACATACAAAATATGATTTAAATACTACAAATAGGACGCATAAGCAGAAGTTGTGAGAGCTGGGAAGGCATGGAGTTTCATAGCAGCCAGTGACTCTGAGGCTATGGCTGTGGGGAAAGTGACATGCAGAGAAATTAACTGCTCCAGAGCTCCCAGCTCAGTCATGGCACACCCCTGCCAAGAGTCACATCAGTGTAATGTAATCTTAATCTTTCCATTCCCAAGGGGTAAAAGGAAACCCCCAAAGAAGCAAGGTTTTATAAAAGTAAAAAAAGAGGAATTTATACGTAGGTATTTTTCAAATGTTGTATCAGCTATGTCAAAAATTTTTACAGTGTATTTTCACACTGCATTCTTGGACTCTGTGATAGCCAGGATATTAAAATATATTCCATGAACTCTGAGCTTTCAGAAAAACATACTGATGGAGTACCAGGATTTCATTTTTCTACTCTTTCAACATGTTACCAGAAATCAGGAAGATATTTAAAGCATAAGCATCAAATGTATGAAAAGAATGTCCTCAAGGGTTTGTGTGGAGTCTCTATGGTCTGTGAATGCTTTTTCCACAAAAGTGTAACATTTAATTTAATTGGCAGAAACACTCAATTTTCATAGTCGATAGAGTCCTGCCATTACTAGTATAGATCACAGCAATATCCACTTTATCACAAACACACTGTGATCTAATACATAATAATAATAATAAAATATAACAGTGGAGGATAGTATCGGATGATGAAATCTTAAAAATTCTGCTTTTGAAAGCAAAAGAAACAAAAATAAAACAAACACGAACATCAGGAAACCATGATAAGAATACTGCACTAAAACTGCTTTATGGGAGAATGTGCACATTCCTATACCGGATTTTACACCCAGATTTCTCCCTCAAGCCTCTCAACCGTCTGTGCATCGGCCTGGCCGCTAGGTGGCGCCGTAAGCTAAACGACCAGCAAGTAGCTCCTAGTAACTGATTTTTTTTTAACTGATTGAGAAAAAAAAAGGACATTCTCTAGACATTTTATGGGGTATAGTACTAACATTGCTCTATTTTATACACAATTAGATATACTCCTGCTTAAAATTGCCTATATTTTTCTAAATGAAAAATTTTCTACTAAAAACCCCAGACCAGCTGACCACATTTTATCTTACTTTAGGGCTAGGGAAAGGATAGGTCTCATACCAAAGAAAGAAAAATGAGTCTTTGTAAAACAGAGGCAAATTTACAAAATATATTAATACAAAATCTAGATAACCAGGAAGGTTACTAGATAAAACATTTTTAAGTGCAAAGTTATAGACTGCTGTCAGATGATACCTATAAATCAAATTCTTTCAGTGAATATGAACTAAGTTATCACATTACTAGGGAAGGTTGCACTCGATGATCCTTCATTGATCATGAATCCGACAAAACCTTTTGGGTCTCTTTGTAAATGGTCAACAACAGCAAAGATACTTTAAAAGCTGCTGCGTGGTCTGCAGGTTTCACGCCCGCTTAGGGAGATTGCGCCCGCATGCTTCCAGGTGCGTTTATGTTTCTGTTACCGGGTCAGACGCACCTGTCCACTGAAAGAGAAAGCGAGCGTTAGAGAAAGAAGCACGACCCTTATTTGCTGACCTGTGGAATGCGTGGCTTGAAAGCCTTTTCTTTGAACAGATGCATCAGAAATGAACCGAACAAACATTTTATTTCCAGTGGCCACAAGGGGGTCCGGCAAGACGGTGCCACAGAGTCGTCCGAGAATTGGTGATTTTTCTGTTTCTCCATCAAATACTTCCAAGTGATCATAAGCGCATTCTTGATGTTGCTCAATCTCAAACTCAGTAAAGGACTATTAAAAAGAAAAAAGAAAGAAAAATATCAATCAAAATGAGCCATTTTCCCTTGGGCAGAAATTCATATCAATTTAAGAAAACAGGCATATAGCAGATCACTGAAAGAGCTGTGAAATCAACAGAATGTGTGAACTCTGGGGGGAAAACAAGGTGAAAGTTTCACCTGAAGTCCTAGTATTTCAACTAAATCAGCTCCACAGTTCAGACAGGTTGAAATAGTAAAGTGCTGTTTTATTTCAGAAGATCCATCAGAAGATTAGAGACAATCACATTAGGGGGTGAGTCCTTTCGTTGTTGATGACCTTAACAACTCTAACATAAACTACGGATATACCATCGCAGCCTGGATGCTTTTACTAAGCAGAAAATCACATAAAATAATTATCATATTTTTACCAAAAGTGAATGCAATAAATCATTCCAGTATAACTAAAACAAAGGGGATTTTCATTATATATTTATTTATATCTTATACACCATACTATTAGAACACCAATACGACTTTAGAATAGATGTTTTAAAATTTACTTTTCAGATAGATAGCACGCTTTACTATTTGGAGTCTAATTTATCTTGCACAGAATTTTATGATTGGGTCTTGGCATATTCTCAAGATAAAAAGTAATTAAATATATAACACTAAAGAGCACACAGTAGGATTGAATTAGGGTGGACCAAAAATATCATTGCCCAAATCATAAATCATTCCAGAAATTCCTGGACATTTGCCATTCTGCCTCTTCCTTTTTTCCAGAAAAACCATGAATTTAAGAAACAAATCATCACCTCTACTTCAACTTATAGAACCAATCTAAACATTCATTTTTTAAAAACCTAAAGAAAAATAAAATATTCTGCAAACTTCATTAATTTTGCTAGGATTCCTGTAGCATAAAATATTTGTACATTACCTTTTTACATACCATGTTTTATTTAATGCAATTTTGTGATCATAATTCTCAGTTTCATGGAAGACATTCATTGTGTAATCCGGAAAAATAAATGAGAATTGTTCTCCTTCAGTGCTGTATGTCCTTATTTCTCCAGCCCTGCGCCATTCCCTGCTATCAATCCTGACTTCGGAGGCGTAAGGGAATGAATGAAGGGAGCAATTAATCTTTATTAGGGAGGAGGAGAAAGGAATGAGAGTTACTGAAAGAGGCTAACGAAAAGGAAGAGGGCTGGCCTCTCTCCTATCTCTTTCCTGCGTGCCCTAGACAAAATGTACAAATAAAAAAGTTACCCTAGACCAGACGTTGAAGTGGTTTGTCACACGTGGCTCCCTTCCCTGCAAACGGGCCGAGCGCAGGAGAGAGAACCCGGGAGCAGAAAGCAGCCATAGGAGAACAGGGGCGACGACAGGTTCGCAGGGTTATTTGTCCTGAAGCACAACATGCAAAGCTGGGGATCGCTGGAGGGTTTTGTCATTTACTAATTTCTGTCGTCTGGTGGCAGAGAGGAAAGCAGAAGCTGTGCCTCTGGTGCAGAAACCGAACCGGACGGCGGCCTGGACGCGGCCTGGACGCGCGCCGGCGCCCGCCCCTGCCCGGTGTCTGTGAGCAGGTTGGAGAGTCCGACCAAAACAAGTGTGCGTCCAACACGGCAGGGAGGCGTCGGCTCGGTCACCCTTGTGTGCACGGAAACATCGTTAGCACAAGCTTGTCCCTCTATAGGGAGACGCCTGCAGGAGCGAGTTAGTTGAACATCTAGACGTCTTTAAATTCTTTACAAACGAAATCAAGCTTCTGAATAATGTGATTTCAAGAAAAAGATAAACACCGTCTCAGGAAATAACTGAAAGCCACTGCATTTTGGAGTAACTGTCCATTCTGGATGTGACTGTAGGCTTTCATGTACAAACGTGAGGAGGGGGAGACGTGCGTTTAGAGTGCGCAGGAAGGAAGGTGGACAATTACACTCCAAACTGTGTCCTATCAGCGAACGGTGGACGCTGGGTGCGGATTTAAAGGCCACACTTGCTCGCTCCGTTGACTGGTCCACTGAACACTGCGTGCGTGAGATGGAGGGGCATCTCCCTCTCCACGGAAACCAGGGCGTCTGCAGCAGATCACGGCACTCAACAGGCGACCCCACGCGAAGAGCGGCGCTGCGGGCCGGGAGCCGGCACATGGCCTGGAGCAGCCCCGCCCCACTTCTCAGTCAAGCTGCTCCTGGGATCTGACCGAACCCATGAGAGTCAAGTCAGACAAAAGTGCCGTGGGCCGGCACATGCTCACGCGAGCGCGCGCCTCTCTCGTTCGTGTAGATTGACGAGCTTTCCTCCCGCAGTAGGAAGCCGTCGCTAGGTTAGCGCAGTGATTGGGTGGCCCTCTCCCAGGAGCCAGCGTACCCCAGCTTTACCACCCACAGAGTATGGTGTCCTCTCCTCTCGTGCCGAGATCGCCCCGGCTGTCCCTTGGTGTCAGACACACCCTCCCAGCGGTACCGCCGCAGAGCGCCACTGTGCTGCAACTCACGAGACAACGCACGCGCCTGTGGGCCACGCAGACGGACGCAGGAGCCCACTGGAAGTTGGAATAGCGTCTTATCTGTCTCCTGCTGGGCCCTGAAGCTCTACATCGAAATGACACAGAATGTGAAAATTTCCAGATGCCGTGGAAATGTCCCTCGAGGACAACTAAGATTTCTGACAAGTCATCCAAGTTCACAGTGAGCAGCAGACAGCTGGCGAAGCTGAGCGCAGGGAGCTGTCCGCGAGCTGCATGTGTGTGGAAACACTGCTCTCCTTTTCGGACTTAGGCATTTGGGTTAAGACTTTGGACATGACAGCATTATATAATTTAAATCTTATCCATACCATGCTTACATTTCTATGATGGTAGGGTCACTAAAGTAGGTGTAGAAACACCAAGAAAGAGTGCATATCCTGGGGGTCTCGTCAGAAATCCTCATGCATTTCCCACATGGCAAAGTACAAGATGAAGGAGCCCGCTTCTTAAGGAAGAAGGCTGAGCCTCCCTGTACACTGAGGAAGTAGGAGCCGTAACTCTGGAACCATCAAGCAGGCCAAACCCACCTGGCTGGACATGAGCCAGGCATCCAAGAGCAGTCCTTTCTTGGGTAAAAAAGCTGCTTTTATTGAAAATGTGGGTATTGGCTAAAGGGTAGGGGCCATGGAGAGTAATTACATATATTCACAAAGCACAGGAGAATAAAACGGCACCGTTTAACATGGAAATAGATTTAGCCGCAGCGGACATCTATACTAAGAAAATTAAAGGGACTGCTGCAGTTCGAGCATGCATGGGTAAGGCTGGGGCCCCGCGCCCAGCCATCTCTCCCAGACCCCTTCCCTGTAAGAACTGTCATTTCATTTCCCACAAGATACTGAAGGATTGGAGGCCGCCGGGGAAGACGGCGGAGTGGAAACGCACCATCGCAGTCTACGACCATGCCCACACCTGCTCCTGTGGGTGTGTGATAAAGGATCACGTGACAGGTACACGTATTCTTCTTTTTGAAATATCCCATTTATGAAGCTGTAGATTGTAACATGATGTGGCTTTGCAAAATTTTAAGGTCTGATGCATCAAATAAACATGGCATGAGTGTATTGGCTTGTTGCTATATTCCTACGCCAGGAACTTGATGCTTTTCTGTTCTTTTCCTTGTAATGAATGTCAATTCAAGAACAATAAAAAAGGCACAAAAATGTAATGATTAGATGAGGTCTCAAACTGAGACAGGTGAGATTCAGAACTTTAACCCTTCTCTATTAAGAAGACGTTTTGTTCTGTTTTTTTAACAACTTTTAACCAGGGTTCTTTGTACTTTAAAACTGTTATCATAGTGCCTACATCTTATCATTGAAACTTATATACTCCATAGATATGTGTACATATACGTATATATATATATATTTAACAAATTTATGTGTGTGCACACATACTCACACACCTAGCAAAATCCATACAAGTGAATCAATTCCTTATTGTTGTCATAAAAATTGTCTGCCCACTTGGTTACTTAAAACAACACAGTCTATCGTCCTAGGGCTCTGGTGGTCAGAAGTCTAAACTGGCTCATCAAGCTGTCTTCCCAGGGGGTCTGGGGGGAAATCTGGGTCCTTGGCTTTTCCAGCAGCCCCTCGCTCTCCTCGGCTCAGCCCGGCGTCGGTGTCCAGCTCTTCTCCCACCTGCGCCTCACCCAGATGGCCTTCCCCTCTCATGCTCCTTAACGGCGTCACACCTGCCGCGGGCCTTTTCCACGGGAGGTAAAACTCATTGCAGGGTCTTCGTGAGCACGCAGTTATCCCAAGTAAGGGCGGGATACAACATATCTTCAAGAACAAATATACTCAACTCAAACCCTACTCAACCTTTGTATTTATATTGCACAGCTGTATTATGAGAGGAAACTCACTGATTAGGGACTAAAAGTCGTATATGCATTGTGCAGCTGTGTAGATTCCGTGCCTCAGTTGGACATGTTCTCCGGTTTGGTCTGATGGGAGTGGAGCATCATGACCTCTCCATGCCATTACTTCACTTAGCAGGGCGTGGCTCCATGAATCCAGCTGATCTTTACACAGTCTACTGAGGTCCCTCATGGGCAGTGTGAAAGTCAGATGGGAAGGGAACCAGGAGAGGCTCCCTGGGCAGTGCCATGTGACAGAAAAGCCAAGGGTTGCCAGCAGCCCATCCTACAATGCCACCGCATTCGGGAAGAAAGCATTGCCTTTCTGACACTTCAGTTTTGGATTTCTCTTAGCCTCCAAACTGTGGGCCACTAAATCCCCATTGATTAAGCCAATCCATTGCAAAATGTTTGTTTCAGCATCTGGGAAACTGAAACAGTAGCATACACTTAATTTTGGTCATTATTATTTTCAAAGTGTTTTATATGACCAAACACTATTTACTGTACCATCCAAAATCACCTGTAAGATCTTCCCTTTGAATCTGAGTTGGTATGTGTGTTGACCTAATAGTACTTTGCTACATCCAGGACTCTAACGAGCGAGTCCTCTCAGGAGGTAACGTGCCTTAGCTCATGTGTGTTCTCGCTCCATCCTTTAATATGTGCAGTTTCACACATTTAACTCACATGAGAAACAGGAGCTGGCCACACATTCCTTGCGACCTCTCCACCAAGGAAGAACCTCGCTTTCCTCTCCTCATCCAGGTGCTTTACCAACAGAATGTGGCAGACATAAGGTTCAGAGACGTCTGAGATCCTCCCCAGGACCTGCTGGGAAACTCTGTCCGGGAACCCGGGGCTCTCCCATTGTGTGGCTCATGGAGACCTCAGGCTGATGAGCCCAGCTGAGCCCAGCTTTACCGCTGCCTCCACCGGGAGATGGAAATGCCACCGAGCCTCTGTCCCGCCACTCCAGGTCATCTGCCAGGAGAATATGAGTGACTGACACCTACCCACGCCATGTGCAGCAGAACTGCCAGCAAAGCACTTTTCAAATCCTGACCCCTAGAGCCAAACATGATATATAATAAAAGTCTATTAAATTTATTGTAACAATGAAGTTTTGGGTTAGTTTATTACGTAGCAATAGATAACTGGAATAGTGCATAAAAGAAGTGATTGCATTACAATGCTATTAGTCCTAAGTTTCTCTAAACCTATAACAAACCACTACTGATAATTCATTCCATTTATTGTCACATGACAATATGCATCAGCTGCGGGCAATCACCTGTGAACTGAATATACTTAAGTAAATGCCATGCACAAAAATGCTCATATCTCACAAAGAACTCTGATTTTGTCAGAATTCCTCTTACTCATATGCCAGTTTGAACCTGTGGTGACCCCAGAAAAGCCATGCCCTTTAATCCTCATTCATCACTGGTGGGTGGAAACTTGATTAGATTATGTCCATGGAGTTGTAACACGCCCGCTTGTGGGTGTTAACTTTGAGTAGAGGGAGATGTGGCTTCAAACACTGCAGGTGGGTCTTGATTACTTTATTGGAATCCTTTAAAAGAGGAAATATTTGGGGGTGGAGGTGGGGCAGTGCATGGCCCAGGAAACAAACCTGGGTCTCCTGCATGGAAGACGGGCATTCTAACCATGGAACCACCCGTGCATCCAAAGAGGAAGCATTTTGGAGAAAGTTTGAGAATGAGAAAAGCAGCAGAGACATGAGAACTATAGAGTCCCCCAGCCAGTGACCTTTGGAGATAAAGAAGATGCCCCTGGGGGAGCCTCATGAAGCTCAAGGCAAGGAGAGGGGGCTAGAAGATGTCGCCATGTTCACCATGTGCCTTTCCAGCTGAGAGAAACCCTGAACTTCATCGACCTTTCTGGAGCAAAGATAACTACTTGCTGGTGCCTTAATTTAGGCATTTTTATAGATTTGCTTTAATTGGGACATTTTCTCAGCCTTAGAACTATAAAGTAGCAACTTACTAAATTCCCCCTTTTTAAAGCCATTCCATTTCTGGTACATTGCATTCAGGCAGCTAGCAAACTAGAACACTCCATAATTGCTAGCTCATTTAAATATCCATAGGATTGTAGATAATATTACAAATAAACCAAAATGACCAGAAAATAGTTATCTCAGCTACAGTAATAAAAAGTCTGCCTTGCCCGTAAACCACTACTTCCTTGTCCCTCCACACAAATCAATATCAAATTAAAAGAACACTCAGATTAGAAAGAATAGGAGAACCTTAAAAATGCACAAATTAGATTTTGTAATATTCTTATGAAATTGTCTTGAGTGTCCATTCCCTCTTCTTTACTTCTGTATGGATGCATGAGATATTTAGAAAGGCTTCCTCATTCTCCCACCCAGCCTCAAGAAAAAGAGGAAGCATCTATGAGTAGAGAAAGCTCCATGGTGTCTGTAGAAGCACCAAATACTGCCTTGGCCCTGTCCTTTCTGCCCTGGCTGAAACAAGACGCTAGTTTGTAACTAAGTATGTCTCAGTGGCAATTAGCCTAAGGGGATTAAAAGATTTAAGAATTTTCCACATGGCTGGGTTGAAGCTCTGTAACAAAAAGTAAGGATCTTAAAGAAATTAGCCAAAACGATTGTATTTTCAGCAATGTAGGTTCTTGATGAAATTTTCTGAATTAAAATGCCAAAATTTATAGGTATGTGATTGGATTATTTCATTTGGTGTGCACAGTTGATGGTCAAATGTCCAATGTCTGCTATTTGCTGTAGATAGTGATTTCACTTTAAAGTTGTTAATATTAGTTAATAGTTTTATTACTAACAGGGAGAAAATCACGGTAAACACACACACACACAAATGTTAAATATTAAACTTTAAAAGAAGAACTAACCTGTCATGATATACTTTATACTGACCCTGACCTAAGAGTGATATTGAGTGTCAGGTTTTTCATGAATTTGTTTAACAAGTAGGAAGGTGGAAATCAATATTATGCTTTGAAACAGAAACTGTGGGTATCAACAGCTTGTGTTTTATAAGACTTCCAGGTAATCCTGAAACATGCTAATGTTTGAAAAAGCCTGGCTTAGAACAGAAGTAAATTCCACAGAGACCACAAAGTCAAATATTTATTGGGTTTTGCTCCTGGAAATGACCTCTTCAGGAACAAGCAAGTTCCTACAGAACTGCTGAACAGGCTGTTTTATGTCCTGATTCTCAGATAGAATATTGCTGTGGAATACAAAACCTGTAATTTATGAAGAAATAGACCACTGTGGAGTTAGAGAAGATGTTCACTAAGCTGAAAAGATTATAAGTGAGCATGAATAAAATGGTGCCACTTTTAAACCTGGTGTAGATCAGAAATTCTACTTTCTCTTGGAACTAGATATAAAATGCTAGAAGAAAAGTTGGTCCTATGCTAAAAATCCATACAAACTAAAAATTCTTATTTTTTCCAAAGCCATCAAAGAACTGAAGTGGCAAATCAATCAAATAATCTGAAATCCACTGAATGTCTAGCTTCTCTTCCAAATGGAGATGGGGCACAACACTGTCTCACATGGGCAGGTCAGAGGAAGAAGAGATGCTGGGTGTAGGAAGTAGTTGCTAGAAATAAGTGAAAAATCTGAAGACCTGCTGAGACTCTTCCTTTCTGTAGATCAAAGCCCTAAACCAAGAGGCAGCAAACCAAGTCACCTCCAGGGAAAAGATGACAATCCACTGTGGCCAGGGGAAAAGTAAAAGTAAAAAAAAAAAAAAAAAAATCCTTCTACTCCTGGGAAAGAGGTAAGAAGAGGGAAAGGAAACCTTCTCCAGAAGACCTATGAGAACGAAGAGGTAAGATCATCAAAAAGCCTCAACCCCAAGACCCAAACATACAGGGACAGTCTAACATGGAGACCACACTAACTCAACAGAGAATACCCTTCCCTCATTACCAGACCAGAAAACACCACGTAACAAGCAACTACATTTTAACACTGGAGGATGAAAGAAAGTGAATAGACATGCAATATTTCATGGAGGTGAACAGGGAAGGAGAAGGATTGAAAAAAATACCTCTGAAATTCTACCAAAGAAATTTGAATGCAGAGGTGAATTGAAGGAGAAAATCCAAACTCAGTTTAATTCCTGACTAAGTACTTTAAACTCTCCCTACATACACACACATATTAAAGTCTAGCTAGATGAGATGTATGCCCATTTCCAGATATCAAGTCTCTACATTCAATATCTGGCAGTTAATAAAAAATATATATGCTGTGCAAAAATGCAAGGAGAAACAATGGGAAAACACAATCAACAGAACAGACGTAGACATGACCCTGATGTTGTAGCTATCAAACAAAATGAACACAAACTATGATAATATGTTAAAGACTCTAATGAAAATGCAGACAGCATGCAAGAACAGATGGGTAATTTCAGCAGAATGATGGAAGCTATCATAAAATCAAATAGAAATGGCAGAAATAAGAAATATTTTAACGGAGATAAAGAACGCCTCTGATAAGATCATTGGTAGACTTAGGACAGCCCCAGAAAGAATCACGGAATGTGAAGACAGGTCCATGGAAATTACTTAAATTGAAAACTGAAACACAAAATGAGTAAAGAAGGAAGAAAAGAAGTATGTATACAAGAGCTATAGTGCCTTTTCAAACAATCAAGCATGTATAATAATCTGATTCCCAGATCACAGAAAAAGAAGAGAGACAATGAGGCAGAGGAGTTATTTGAAGAGACATAAAATAGTTGAAAATTTTCAAAAATTAATGACAGATGTAACATAGATCTAAAATATACAGAGAATTTTGAGCAGGATAAATTCTGCAAAATTAAACACCCCCCCACACACACTTACACACAAATACATACACATGCTTTATATTCAAACTGATAAAAATAAAAGATACAATGGAAATTTTGAAGGCATCTAGAGAAAAAAGAAACATTACTTACACAAAAATGAGAATAGATTTACAACATACTTCACATCCAAAACTATGGAAGTCAAGAGACAATGGAGTGAAATAGATAAAGTGCAGAAAGAAAAACAAAACTGTCATAATAGAATTCTATACCCAATGGAAATACCGTCCAAAAGTGAAGGCGATTTTTCCTTCCAGGTGCTCCAAAACACCTAGAAGACCAGAAGAATTATTTCTTTTCTTTTTTGTGCAAAATAACATGCAAAAGAAAAAAGCAATAAATTTCAAAGCACATCACAGCAATTAGTTGGAGAACAGATTTCAGAGTTTGGTGTGGGTAATCCCACTTTAACAATAAAAAAACTTTTTAAAAATGAAGGTGGAATAATGGTTTCAGACAATGACTGCTTAGAGAAATTACCAACAGACCTGTATTATATGACATATAAAAGGAAAATCTTCAGCCAGAAGCAATATGATACCAGAAGAAACTTGGTTCTACACGAAGAAATGTAGAAAATGCAGTTTCTCAACTTCCTCAGTAAAGTTATCGCTGAAAAGAATGAAGACTCTTAACTCAGCCCATCAGCTTCAAACAGGGATGGTCTGTTTCGTTCAGGACCTTGGACAGGACCGGAAAGCAATCAGGTTCCTACAGCGCTGTGATATCAGCATCCAGGGTTCTTTAAGAGAGTTACTCAAATGAATGGCTGTCTCTGTTTGCAAAGTCACTCCCTGATGTATCATAAGTATAAGGACTGGAAGGAACCATAAAAGACATGTGATTTTCTTAATGAACATCTCTGTTTTTATTTTATAGTGCCATAATTGAATAAGGTCTCTTTACTGACAAGAGAGAATTTGCTGAAAAGAAGGGCCCCAACAGGGAATT
This sequence comes from Myrmecophaga tridactyla, assembly GCA_004026745.1. Lineage (NCBI taxonomy): Eukaryota > Metazoa > Chordata > Mammalia > Pilosa > Myrmecophagidae > Myrmecophaga > Myrmecophaga tridactyla. Next base: position 16,870 of record PVIY010034459.1, read on the forward strand.
TTTAAAACTCAATCACATGCCTGGAATGATCCAATGAGCTGTCTGGGGCTGGTGATCTCATTCTTGAGACATTTCTTTGTCTTCTGTCATGGGCCTGCTGGACTCTGTCCTGAGCCTTCCTTGCTGCAATGCCCCTACATCTGATTCAGAAAATCTTGTCCCAGTATCTTCTTGTCAAGGTACCAGCAGAGGTAGAGATAAATGTGCTCCTGTTTAGGATATACCTTTTAAGGTATAGCCAATAGGACTTACTGACAGATAGAACATAAGATGTGAAGGGAAAGGTGGAAATAATGACTCCAGGTTTTCTGGCCTCAAGAACTGGGAAAATGGAGTTTCCAGTTACTGAAATGGGAAGGACTGAGAGGTTGGTTGTTGTTTCTGTTAGTGATGTTAAGTAATCAAACTTTTTCAGTTTTGAGAAAAAGTCTGAGATCATTATATCTACCTCAGAAGTAGTCATCTAAGTCAATGATTAAAACATCATACATAATAAATATGTCTCATATATGCTTGAGTGTAGATGTATAATTGGCATTTCATATTTCACCTTATGAAATTTTCATACTCAATCTGATTTTAGATTTTGCTATCAAACCTAGAATTTGAGACAAAATTTTTTGGAGAGTGTGAAGAAAAATACATAGATATATCTATATGTAGATATTTGTTCAAGTTATTTTGTAATTTGCAAAGTAAGATTTGGAATATTCTATAATAAAGTAAGTCAAATACCTTAAGGAAAGAAGTAGTCATCTAATGACAATGGAAGACCAACAGATCAGTTGGAAATCAAGAATAGAATATCCTTCCAGGAAAAATGTTGTTTTTGATGAAAGATCCTGAATCTGAGCCTGAAAGCCTCGAAAAGAATGGTGACTACTCAAAAGAAATCTATCGATAGGGTGCTGAAATAATTCTAAGGAGAAAAGACACAACATAATAAAAGACCTGACAAAACTTTGGACATAAGCAAAGATTGATTCTTTTTCCACAAAGAATTATTATTTCATATTTCTGCTAAGATTTCATTATAATCCCAAAGCTTAAAATAAAGTACGATGAGAAAGGGTTGTCTGTTAAACCCCTGTTCTTCTGAGTCATTCACATTTGAAGTAAGTCTGGTACTTTACCAAATGAAACAAAAACAATTATTTATCTGGTGGCAGATACCAGAATGAAAATTTAAAACCTATGGAGAGATAAAGTATATTATTTATCAGTCCTGCATATTTAGATACAACCTATTTATGGAAAAAGTAGTTTTTCTACATGAAAGTCAGTGTTAAAAATTATATATTGTTTTAGTTTTATTTCTTTAAACTATACTCTTCAAGTACATATAGCCAATGATGAAATTTGTTACCAGGCAAGACTCAAAGCTCATACTGAAATCATTCATGTAGAGTAATATGTGGCAGTAGCCCAAGGCCTGAGGATAACAGCAAACCTGTAAGAGGGGAAACTAGGTTATGAAAAAATAAAATTCTACAAACACAAGACAAAATTAATTTTATTATAGGAAATACATATGCTCTGCATATGAGGCATTCGGAACTGAGAGAACAGTTCTGTTTAATTGAATGATCATTCTTTTGCTTTCCTGTTGAATTTCTGATTTTTTTTGCTCCTGCATTGATTTTCTATGTTTGGAAGCACCGAAACCAATCTCATTTTAGGAAGTGGAGCCCACTGTTTTGCAGCGAATTTGGTAATGCATTTTAAATCAGGCAGGATAAGAAAAGTAGAGCAGAGCGATGCTTTGGTGCGGTCGCTACCACCTTGATGTAGGAAATCAAGGGCTCATCTAGGAAGGAGGATAGCATGAGAAAGCAAACCTTCTCCCACCGCCTCCTAATTCAGCTCAACTGCATAAACATTCACGGTGCTTCCATGGGCTCACATGACAGACGCGGTGTTGGCTCACAGGGAAGAGGAAAGCTGTGCTCACTTACTAATCTGACTCGGTGGCCGGAGGTCGTGCTGATTTCCCACGTGCACTCCTTCCTGCTTGGGTACTTGTCTGGCCAGTTAGGACTGGTGATGACCCCACTTGGACTGTGGATCTTCTGCTCACACTCAGCTGTGCCAGAAACGACAATATCAGTCAGTGGACATCTAGCCAAGGCCAGCCAGCAAGCAGGCTACCTACCCACCACCCTGCTGAAAGGTTTCCCCGATGCCAGCAGTCACCACTTCAGTTTACTTTCACGTGCTTTGGCAAACATGCTGCCGAGTATAATCAGGCAATATTTGTTTTCTTGCTCAAATGAAGTGTTTACTGTGGATCAGATAAAGTCCTAAAAAAATAAAGAACTCCCTACTTCAAACTGCTGTATCTGTGAACTCAGACTTTAACAGAGCAACATACATTGCCACTCAAGGAAATCAACACCGGTATGTGCAAAATACTTCACGTAAGGCCACAAACAAAAATCAGTAGACTGTGTCATTTTCAATTCATTTTTTCTAGTAATGAATTTACTAGAAAATTCATTTAGGGTGGTGCAATGGTGGCGCAGTGGCAGAATTCTCGCCTGCCATGCCAGAGACCTGGGTTCGATTGCCAGAGCCTGCCCACGTCAAAAACAACAACAAAAACAAAAACATCTCATTTACAGTTAAGATCATTAAGCCATTCTATGAATCATGCATTTACCTTTTCTCTCTCCCTCAGTCATCCTAAGTATGCACTTCAATTACTAAACCACAGTTTGAGCTGCTAATGTAAATTAACCTTAATTTCATCAAAGCAAAAGTGAAGCACTAAGAGAGAAAAAGAGTTAATAGTCATGGGGAGAGCTTCTAAACTAACTTCAAAGAATATCTCATTCAACTAATCTGAAATTTCTTTCTGGTTTTTCATAATTAAGATAGTCTCACTGTAAAGGGGACAAATCTACATTTTTTCATATCAAATTTAAAATTATCTTTTACTGTCAAGATATGTTCATTCTATAAATTTATTCAGCATGAAATAGTACCCTACAATTACTGGTTTAGATTGAGATTGTTTAACTTGTTCTATAATAGAGTAAATTATCTGAAAATTTCCAAGATATCTGTCTGGAAATTTTACTATATGGATAAAAGCACCTGCTGCAGTGCAAGGCTGCACAATAAAGAAATGTGCCCAGTTGGCGCCATTTGTTGTTGCTGCTCACACTTTCATACTAGACCTTTATCTCACTGAGTCTGGCTTCCACAGGGAGATGTGGATTTGCAGCACAGGAATACAAGAGAGAGAACTCCAGCTTCTATCAAACAAAATAGGATCACGTAGCAAGACAACAGCCATAAATGGCCATACTGTCTATCGATGGAGGGTTTTCTGAGTTCCATTGTCCCTGCCCTTGCCTTGGTATATGGAATGTTGAGTCTGCAGGATCTGGCAAAGAGCCTATGAGACAAAGCCAAGAGGCCACTGCTAAACTGCTACACTGTAAGTTAAAAAAAAAACAAAACCACTCTGCTGTAAATAAAATAAATGAACTTTATAAAGGGATACCTGAATACTATTCTACCTAAAGGGAAGTTTCTTTTAAAATCATTCTTGGAAACATTAGCTGCTAAAATGAGCAGAGACTTAGGAGACTTGAATTATATTATTGCTAAGTGCACAATCTCATAAAAGCTGATTTGTTTTCTGAATTACTTTCCATGCTTCCAAATTAACTGGGCCTATTCCTCAGTTTCTTGATTTAATTGTATATATAGAGAGAAAAAAATTCCTGCAGGCATATGATACTTTGAAATGCCATTAACTCAATGAAAAAAAAATTGAGGCATGTGACCATATTTGGGCCATAAACCAAATGGAACACAAGCAAATTCAGGGCATTCTGTGCACAAAGTCTGTCTCCCAGCTGCTCCCCTAGTCAGGTGCCTCCACTCTCTATGTGCTGATGACCAAATTAGGAATCTGCCTCCGTCATCCTCCTTTCAAAACAGGCATAAACCCAAGTTAAGTAGAAATTTCAGAAGCAGGCCCTCAAAGGAAGAAATGAGAACTGAATAACTATTTCTTGTTCTTATCTAATTCAGAGTGGCTGAGGTGATTAATTTAATTGCTTCTTAGACAATCTTGGAATTTTGTAATGCCTTGGGGACAAAAACTATTAGCCTACTACCATGCTACTATTATGCTATTCCTATGCTGCATTTGGCCAAAACTGTGACTTAGAACTATAAATGGCACAGTAATATACCATTTCCAAATGTCTGTCTTCTAGTTGGCATTTGAATTTGATACTCTTGGTATTTAAAGGGACATCGCTCATGTAACACATAGATGAGATATTTTTGTGAGGGAAATCTCACAAATGCAAAACACTCAGCAGAAGTTTAGGTTTAAATATAGACACTGTTGCAAGGGCTGTTTTGCAAAGCCTGGGATGAGGGTGCTTTTCTGGCAGCCTGACAGCATCTTAATTGCTGTCTGTTACACAGTTACTCTGATGCCACCTGTGAGGTGCAGGGCCTGTAGGGAATAGAATGTTTCCAATAGTATGCTTGAGTATTTGAACATTCTACAGAATCTGTTTTCAACATGTGAATACTCTAACAATGTTACTCCATAATAGGAAGATTAACTCTACCTAGAACTACTGCTTCACCTCAACTGCATGACATTCTAGACGTTGCCAAGGAGAAACACTCCTCTTCCTTACCTTCCTTGCACTCGTGCTTGTTTTCATGGAGCACGAACCCACTGCGACACTGACACACGTAGCTCCCCATGGTGTTGACACACTCGTGCTGGCACCCGCCGTTGTCCCTCGAGCATTCATCTTTGTCTAGGAAGAAAATGACCCCACAGTCAAGTAAGCAACTTTGAAAAGCAGATTCATTTACTTATGCTTAAAACAAGCAAAGGGTAAAACTAAGTCACAGCCTTCCATCTCCAACAGAAAACAGAAAAACTCTTGAATCTTAGTTTTACCCAATCACTGCTTTACTTTGTGCCCTACAGCATAGGTTGCATTTCCAAGACCCTTTCCGTTAGGGTGGACACATGTTGAACTCTTTCACATCCATGCTGGAACAGCAACTAATCCTAAACAGTTACTGTCAATTTATTTTAATTAGTAAAACTGGGAATAGTTTGAATAAAGGCAAGAAATGATGTTTAAGTAGGGGGAAATACTTCAATATTTTAGCCGTGGTGTATAGATAGATGTTAAACATGCTTCTAAGATTCGCAAGTAATCAGTTCAAAGAAATCACTCAGTGGATTTAAAAAAACAACTAGCTCTACAATTGTGCTTAGCATGAATGAATCTGGACATACCATGGCGCTCCTAACTGAGAAAAGGAATTGACTGTTAGACTATCTTAAAGAAAAAACTAAATGTATATATTTGTATTTTAATGATATTAATATTTCATACAAAATTACTCTGGCAGAACAGTTTATTAATAATACCCTAAAAGGCCTTTAAAAGTTCGCTAGAAGTAAAGTTGAAGTTAGAATAGGAAATATGAGCTTTAGGAAATAGCCAAGAAATTAATTACAGGAAAAAAGCCAAACTAGATTGTCATGTGAGCAGTCCAGTGAGGGGCACGAGCTGGCAGCCGCGTCACTCAGGCGTCACTCCGTGGCTCATTTGTCCACTAGCAGGGCACCTGGCCAACTGCCCCTGCACACATATGATGGCACATGACAGACTTCCATCACTCCCACACGCCGACAATGAAAAGGGCACATTTAAATCACGCCACGCTTTAGGCTGAATCCAGAAGCTATACTGTCTACTCATCTTTCTACTAAAGACTATTGCAATTATGCAGCACACAAAGCATGCTGTTTTTTATCAGCTCAACATTCACTCCATGGCTATGGCTTTAAGGAAGACATTTCATCAAAGAATCAAATAGTAATTGTTAAGGATGAATCTATTGTTCTACTTTTGGAGATTGAGTACATGACACAGTGCACACCTGTTTAATGCATTGGCAATATCAGAACATTTCAAATGCATACAGACAATCCCAAAGTCTTAAGAATCTAACAGAGTCAAGATATGTGTGGTTAATGAAGAAGCCTCTACCTATATCTGATACTTCTATTACTCTCTTAATGCTTACTATGGAGAGTAAGCACAAAAAATCAATAAAGAAAAGTATGCTATAAAAAAGGCATCAAGTGCAAATATATACAATAGATCAGGACAGTTAGAAGAGAATTAGCCTTGCATAATTAATTTGTAGGACAATTTATAATAACTTGGAAGCCTGGTTTCCTTTTTAACTGCACCAACAGCGAGAGGGTAGCTTGTGAGTCATGAAAGTCCAGTGCAGAAGGATGGATGTGGACCATGCTTCTCACGGCCATCATGTCAGCCACCTGCATTTCCAAATCCAGACAGTTAAGGAGTGAGTGAGTTAAATTTATCACCTTTCGTGAAACTTCCCACAGGCTCTGTATTCAAGAAGTTTCAGAAAAATGCTTCCTCATGTAGGGTTATAGAGACACATCTTATCTTTGTTAAATGAAAGAGCCAATTTAAAAAAATTTTGTCATCAAGAGGTAAACAAGTATTTCCTATGAAAGTGTATATATATTGTTTGGTAGACTTAATATCAGGGTGCAAGGGCAGTTCAATGCCCGGCCCATGCACCTTCCAAAACAAACACCAAAAGTTCTACAAATGGTGCTGCAATAACGGGATACTCACATGGAAAAAGTAGAAATTTGACCCTGCCATACAGCCTACAAAAAAAAAAAAAAAAAGCATCTGATAGAGTGAATTTCAGTTGTATTACTGACCACTCTGAGAGGGGTCTGGAAACCGAACACTCAAAGTAAAGCAGTTTGGAGGGAATGAGCTCACGTCGGCAATGCCTGGGGCAGGGGTTGACTGCAGCATCCTCTCATCTCTGTCACATGACAAAGGATACAGAATTGGTAAAACACGAGCATGAACACACGTTAATACTGACATGCTGTAAAACCTAGAGCCGTTTTATAAAGAACACATTTCCCACGTATGAAATATTTCTAACATCTAAACTTCATTTTAGTAGAAATATGGCCAGTTGACTATATTTCCACATGTAATGTTTTTCTTAAGATCTGACAGAGCACAGCGTGACCTGCAGTAATGGAATCTAAAGAGATGTAATTGGAATAAATACCAATTTTAATGGTAACCTTTTGGTAGCAAATTATTCATATTTCTATTGTGCTGGTAATATAAGAGGAAGAATTTATACAGTCATCATGGTTAAAGTATCTATCTATTATTTACATTTGCAGTTGATCAGTGTCTTCTGCTTTCATTCTCACATGCAACATTGCTTAATTTTAAAAAGGCCACACAAAAATTAAGAGCAAATGGCTGCTACAATATATTTAGGAGCCAATCTAAATTCTACTTAGAATTCATACTGGACTAACCAGAACAGTAACTAAAAGCAGAAAAATAGCACGTAAACATGTTCCTTCTGTTTCAAGTAGGAATATGAAAATAGAACACTTCAGTAAATCATAATACTTTAAATTATCCACATGTTTTCCATCAAGTAGAGAAAAAATACTATATATTTAACTTAATATTTCAAGTTTTCTAAGAAGTACTGGATATCTTGTGGTTGTTTTAAAGATACCTGTTTGAATAGAAGTCAATAAACTGTTACAATTAAAAGGAAAACACTCGGGGGTTGTCTATGCTGATGAGAAATAGCAACATGAGGTAAGATGGACTTTTTACGTATGAAAGATCATCACACCAGGGAGAAAAAGCTATTACCGCACATGACTGATTCATGTTTTCACTTCTTCTCTACAGTATTTTGAACAAGGAATATCCAAGAAATATGGGACAAAAGGAGGAAGAAGCAGAGTTTAAACTATTTCTCAGAATGCCTGCATAATAATTTTTAAATATTTTTATTGAAAAATATCCATGCCTGTACAGTCTAAACATATTATACAATCAATGGCTCACAAAATCATCACATACTTTTGTATTTTTCACCATGATCATTTTAGAACATTTGAATCACTCCAGAAAATGAAATGAAAAATAAAAGAACTCATACATCTCATATTCCTTATCCTCGCTCTCACTGACCATTAGTATTTCAGTCTAACCAATTTTTTTCCCTTTATCTCCCCATATTTTTTAATTTATTTTTATCCTTTTGTTTTATTCATCTGTCCATACTCTGGATAAAAGGAGGGTCAGACACAAGGTTTTCACAACCACATGGTCACATTGTAAAAGTTATCCAGTCATCTTTAAGAATCAAGGCTACTGGAACACAACTCAACAGTTTCAGATACTTCCCTCCAGCTACTCCAATACACCATAAACTAAAAAGGGATAGCTATATAATGTGTAAGAATAACCTCCAGGATAACCTCTCAACTCTGAAATCTCTCAGCCACTGAAACTTTACTTTGTCTCATTTCTCTCTTCCCCCTTTTGGTCAAGAAGGCTTTCTCAATCTCTTGATGTCAGGTCCTACTCATCCCAGGATTCCTTTCCCATGTTGCCAGGGAGATTTACACCCCTGGGAGTCATGTCCCACCTAGAGGAGAGGGCAGTGAGTTCACCTGCTGAGTTGACTTAGAGAGAGAGGCCACATCTGAGCAACCAAAGAGGTTCTCTGGGGGTGACCCTCAGATGTAATTATAAGTAGGCTTAGCCTATCATTTGTGGGGATAAGTTTTATAGGGGCAAACCCCAAGATGGAGGGCTCAGCCTATTGAATTGGTTGTTCCCACTGCTTATGAGAATATCAGGAATTCCACAGATGGGAAAGTTTAATATTTCCTCCTTTCTCCCCAGTCCCCCAAGGGGACTTTACAAATACTTCTTTATTCACTGTCCAAATTACTTGGAGATATATCGGGGCATAAGACTAACCTGGAAAAACCAACAAAATCTCATGACTTATTCAAGATTCCATTTACTTACGATGTTCAACTAAACTGACCATACAAGTTTAATGAGGTAATGTGCTACCCAAAATATAAATTTTGCACCAAATAAACATCTTTCCCTTTGATCTCACACAGAGGTTGAAGTTTGAAAGAATGGGCCATATCTTTTATCCTGTATTCTGATTTACCTTAGTCCTATCCAGATCGGCTCCATTCATATCTCCAGATGAAGTCTGATCACTTTTTCAGCTTTTAAAGAGTTTCTGAATGAGCTAATGCTGACTTTTATAGCTTCAGAGTTCGAAATGTGAGTCTCAGGGTCACACAAATACTGGAAATTTCTGGAAATGACCAGCTTATATACACACAGCTGAGTATCTCAGAATTTAGAAATGACAGTTACAACTCCTCTATATAGGTGACTGCTGAAAGAGCTTACAATCTAGGACCCTTTACAATAGGCCCCCAACCTGATAACCCATGCTCTTGGCTTCAGTTCACTGAGTTTTATATTATAGTTTGTCCATATGAGTGGGGCATGATAATATTTTTCATTTTGTTCCTGACATTTCATTCAACAAACATCTCTTAAGGTTCATTTACTTAGCTGCATGCCTCACAACTCCATTCCTTCTTGTGGTCACTCAGTAGTCTGCTGTATGTATGCACCACAGCTCCCCTTCCATTTCTCAATTGTATCCTTAGGCCATCTCGATCCATTGCGAATCACGAACACTGCTGCCATAAACACCAGTGTGCAAATGTCCGTTCATGTCCCACACTCAACTCCTCCAGGTAAATACTGAGTAACAGGGATTCAGGGTCATATGGCAATGCCACCCCTGGCCTCCTGTGGGACCACCACACTGCCCTCCAGGGGGCTGCACCTCTCAGCTTCCCTACCCACAGTGACACACCTCTTTCTCCACATTTTCTCCAACACTTGTTTCTCTCTGTTCATTTTTAAACAATTTTATTCACATGTCATACAATCAACCTATGTAAATAGACATGACTTCACAGCCATAATCTATATGAAGACATTTCCTTTTACTCAACAAAGAATCCACGTCCCTCCCTGTGCCCACCTGCCTACTGACATTTAGTTTTGGCATAATACCTTTGTTCCATTCAGTGCAAACGTATTCCAAAGTTATCGTTGACCATAGACCCTAGCTTGCATTGATTGTACTTCTTCCTATATACCATCTATCTTCAACACCTTGCAACGTTGACATTCATTTGTTCTCCCTTATGCAAAAACGTTTTTATATTTGGACATTTAATCCCCACCATTGTCCACTCTAAGCATTTCTAAATTATGCCCTCTCAGTCTTTACCA
>PVIY010034460.1:0-27046 GCA_004026745.1 Myrmecophaga tridactyla
TGTCATTATTTCTTAAAGTATTCCTTCTGCCCCTTTCTCTATGTCTTTTCTCTCTGGGACACCCAAAATGTGTATATTGGTGTACCTGATGGTGTTCATAGGTATCTTAGACTATTTTTGCTTTTAATACTTCTTTTACCTTTTTTGTTCTTCTGTTTGACTCTTTTCAAGTGTCTTGTCTTTTCAAGTGTCTTGTTTTTGGCCATAATTTCTTGTTTGTTTGACTTGGACTATTTTGTTGAACACATACATTTTAATATTTTGAAATATTAATTCTGGGCTTTACTCTCTGGCATGCCTATTATTTGGTTTTGTTACCAGCTGATGACAAGACAGATTTTCTCGAGCTTCAGCCCTCCTTATCAGGAAGTTGTTCCTAGGGCAAATGCAGTGTGCAGTTTTCTCTGTCTTTCTGGGCCTCTGTCTTGTCCTGGGCTTTTGCTTTTGTTTTGGGGATCCTGTGTTTACAGAGGTTTGGGTTCCCCTTTTCTTTCCCGTGAGACAGAACTCCATCTCCCAGGTATTTGACGCTTGCAGCCCTTTGTCCCAAACTGTGTGCCTTTATTGTTTTTTATGCTCCTTTCATTGCATCAAGCTGCTTTTGCCTGGGGTGCTTGTTGTGGGAGAAGGGTCACACCAGAGTCCATTCCCAAGTCAGTCTTTCTTAGCTGAATAAGGACCAGAGACCCAGGTAGGGGGCGCAGACCGGCTCTGAAGTGCCTTGGGGTGGGTATCAGTAGGTGCACCAAAAGTTTCTCTGACAGCTCCCCAAAGCTGAGCTTTCTTGGTCTGCCTAGCAGAAGTCCCCTTTAACTTCTCCTGCAACCCTGAGGAAGCACTGTGTCTTTAAATCACCACCACCCATCTGGGGTGGCATGAAACAGGGGCTGTCCTCAGAGCTGGGACCCCGAGATCTGAATTTGCTAATCAGAAGTCATGATCAGTCATCAGCCTTGCCTGTCCCTATTCTTGGATAAATGGATTTGATATCCCTTTCTGGTACCAGCATCTATCTGGGAACTGGACCACATGTGAGTAGGGGCTGGGTGCTGGTCGTTCTACGTGGAGAGAGCAATTTCCAGTTCTTTTCTATAATTTATCTGCCTCTTCCTCGGCTCTTCCCTGTATGCTGTACAGTGTTTTTCTGGTCGTTGGAGTTTCAGATTTGTTGTTTTAGACAGTTCCTGCCTGCTTAATATTTTTTTTTTGTCTGGTAGACTGAGTCCTGGAGTTCCCTACTCTGCTATTTTCCCTATAAGTCTGTTCCCTTTTATTATTTTTATATCCTTTTTTTCTTGAAAATTAATTTTAAGGTTATTTAAGCAATTTAATAGTAATAAATGGATTTTAGAAAATTGTAGATTATCCTAGTTCCAATGCAAAAGTATTTCTGTTATTTTTGTGCATTCTCTTATTCTAATTTCTGCTTATATTTACATTTTAGTATTCCAGCTGCCGAAAGGCAATATACCAGAAATAGAATGGCTTTTAAAAAGGGGAATTTAGTAAGTTACTTATTTACAGTCCCAAGGCTGAGAAAATGTCTCAATTAAAGCAAGGACATAGAAATGTCCAACTTAAAGCATCCAGGGAAAGATACCTTGGTTCAAGAAGGCCAGTGAAGTTCAAGGTTTCTCTCTCAACTGGGAAGGCATGATGAACATGGCAGCATCTACTGGCTTTCTCCTGTAGCTTCCTGCTTCATGAAGCTCCCCCAGGGGCATTCTCCTTCTTCATCTCCAAAGGTCGCTGACTGGCAGACACTGTGGTTCTCTCAGTCTCGTGGCTCTGCTCAGCTCTGCTGTAGCTTTCTCATGGCTCTGTCGTCATTCTCTGTTCTCTCAGAATCTCCTCTTTTATAGGATTCCAGTAAACTAATCAAGACCCACATAGAATGGGTGGAGACACATCTCCATCTAATCGAGTTTAATACCCACAATTGACTGAGTCACATCTCTATGGAGATAACCTAATAAAGTTTCCAACCTGTAGTACTGAATGAGGTTAGAAGAAACCGTTGCTCCCCTACGGTTGATTAGGTTTCAAACATGGCTTTTATAGGGTACATAAATCCTTTCAAACTGGCATAGAACTTTTATGATACTACTCTGCTATTACTTTTTCTGTTTATCTGCCCTTCCTTTGTTAGATCTTTTTACTCGATTGTATTTAATTTCCTAAGGCCATCCTAACAAACTACCACAATCTTGATGGTTTAACAACATAAATTTATTCTCTCACAATTTGGAGGACAGAAGTCCACAATTCAAGTTGTTGGCAGCACCTTGGCTCTGTCTCTGAGAGCTCTTGGGGAGGATCTTAACCCGCTTCTTACCAACTTCTGGCAGTCCTCCTTGGTTTGTAGATGCACCACTCTTGTCCTTGCCTCTTTCATCACATGGTGTTCTATCTGTGTCTGTCTCTGTGTGAAGGTTTCCTTCTTCTTATAAAGACACCAGTGATTAAGTTTAGGTCCCCTCCTAATACAGCATGATCTCACCTTAACTTGGTTGATTATGTCACAAAGATCCTAAATAAGCTCACATTCGCAGATAGTCCGGTTTGGACTCTTAATGTATCTTTTTGGTCAACCCCCAGTATACATACAGCTTGTTTTAGTTTGCTGATGCTGCCAGAATGCCATAGACCAGAAATGGATTGGCTTTTATAAATTGGATTTATTAAGTTACAAGCTTATGGTCCTAAGGCCTTAAAAATGCCCAAACTAAGACATCCAGAGAAAGATATCTTGACTCCAAAGAAAGGCTGAATGGCATCTGGGATTTCTCTGTCAGCTGGGAAGACACATAGCTGGCATCTACTGGTCCTTGTTCCTGGTTCTGTTGCTTCCAGCTTCTGATTCCAGTGGTTTCCTCTTTAAGTGTCTGTGTTTCCTCACTTAGCTGTTCTGGGGCAAAGCTTTGTGTTCCATCTCTTAGCTTAGTATCTCCTGAGGCAGAGATTTCTTCTCTTCAGGTTCTGTCTATTTCTGTAAGTCTTTGCTTAGCACCTGGGCTTCTTGTGTCTCGATCTCCTTGCATCTGAGGTTTCTTCCAAATGTTTCTCCTTTTATAGGATTCCAGTAAACTAAATAAGGCCTACCTTAAATGGGGAGAGTCACATCTCCACCTAATCAAAAGGTCCCACCTACAATGGGGTGTGTTACACTCCATGGGAGCAACCTAATCAAGAGGTCCCACTGTACAATGTTAGATCAGGATTCAGAGAACATGGCTGCCCACAAGACTGGATTCAGATGAAAAGAACTTGGCTTGTTTGGGGTACATAACAGTTTCAAACCAGGACTTGAGTTCTTCTGAGAGTTTCCTCTTTGAATTTTTTTTTTTAACTATTAATATGCTCTGGAAAATTGTACTTTCCAAAGATGGCTGCAGTGGCATCTACCAGTCATATGCTATTCTTAAAATGTGACCTAGATGCTCCTCCCATGTAGTGGTGGAATCAGTGTTGACTCTGAAACCTGGGTCAGTCGTTGTGGCTGCCTTGATTAGTAGAGTACGGCTGTCTCACTTCCGAGGCAAGCTTATAAAAATGCCATTCAGGTCTGCCTTCCTTTCTTGGGCTGCTCATTCGTAGAATTGTAAGCTAGAAAGTAGGCAAGAAAAATAAGGAAAGAACACTCTGAATTCACGTACTTCTGTGGAGCTCCTGTTTAACATATCTAACCCATTAGATGTCTCTTTTCTGAAGCTCAGCATGTTCAAAATTGAGGTTTTGTCTTTCTCCACCATCTGTTTTTTTCTCCATTATCTTGGTTGATTTACTCTGTAGCCATTTATATCAGAAATCTAGAAATTAATCTTCAATTCCTGTATCTTCCCACCTCTAGTTTTACATCTTAAATATTATTTTAGTTTGTTAGCTGCCAGAATGCAATATACCAGAAACAGAACAGCTTTTAAAATGGGGAATTTAATAAATTGCTAGTTTACAGTTCTTAGGCTGAGAAAATGTCCCAATTACAACAAGTCTATAGAAATGTCCAATCTAAGGTATCCAGGGAAAGATACCTTGGATCAAGAAGGCCGATGAAATTCAGGGTTTCTCTCTCAAGGGAGAAGGCACATGGTGAACACAGTCAGGGTTTCTCTCTCAGCTGGAAGGGCTCATGGCAAACACAGCATCATCTGCTAGCTTCCTCTCTAGCTCCCTGGGAGGCATTTTCCTTCTTCATCTCCAAAAGTTACTGGCTGGTGGACTCTCTGCTTCGTGGTGCTGCAGCATTCTCTGCTCTCTCAGATTCTCTCACTTTCTCCAAAATGTTTCCTCTTTTATAGGATTCCAATAAACTAATCATGACCCACCCGAATGGGTGGAGACACATCTCCACCTAATCCAGCTTAACAACCACTGTTGATTTAATCACATCTCCAGGGAGATGATCTAATTGCAGTTTCAAACATACAATACTGAATAGGGATTAGAAGAAATGGCTACCTTTACGAAATGGGATTAGGATTAAAACATGGCTTTTCTAGGGTACATATATCCCTTCAATCCAGCACAAATATCTTTTAAAATTCAGTTTTCTTGAGATATATTCACATGCCATATAATCATCCAAAGTGTACAATCAGTGGTTCACAGTATCATATAGTTGTACATTCATCACAATTGGTTTTTAACATTTTCATTACTCAAAAAACCTACATTTAAGAATAAAAATAAAGATGATAAAAAAACCCTGAAAATCCCATACCCATAATATCCCCTTTTATTTATTTATTTTTTCTCCTTAATTTTTTACTCATCTGTCCATACACTGCATAAAATGAGTATCAGCCACAAGGTTCTTACAATTACAAGGTCACACTGTAAAAGCAATCTTTTTAAAGAATCGAGGTTACTGAAATGCTGTTCAACAGTTTCATGTATTTCCTTTTAGCTACTCTAATATATTAAAAACTAAAAAGGGATATCCGTATAATGCATAAGAATAAACTCCAGGATGATTTCTAGACCATATTTGAAACATCTCAGCCACTGAAACTTTATTTTATTTCATTTCTCTTCCCCTTTTGGTCAAGAAGAGTTTCTCAGTTCACGATGATGCTGGGTGCAGGCTCATTTCCAGGAATTCAGTCCCACGTTGCCAGGGAGATGTGCACCCCTGGGAGTCATAGCCCATGTAATGGGAAGGGCAGTGAGTTCATCTGCCAGACTGGCTTAGAGAGAGGCCACATCTGAATAACAAAAGATGCTCTCTGAGGGTACCCCCTGGGCATCACTATAAATAGGCTTAGTTTCTCCATTGCCGGAATACATTTCATAAGGGCAAGCACCAAGATTGAAAGTTTGGCCTATTAAACTATTCCCCAGTGCTTGCAAAAATATCAGAAATTCCCCAGGTGGGGAAGATTAATATTTCCACATTTTTCCCCAGTCCCTCAAGGGAGCTTTGCAAATACATTTTTTTATTCTCTACCCAACTCTAAGATGTATTGAGGAATCACACCAACCTGTACAAACCAAGAAGATCTTACTCCCTATTCAAGGTTCCATAGAATTACGCTGTTTGGATAAACTGACCATACAAGTTAAATTAGATGGTATGCTACAGAAAATATAAATTTTGTACCAAATAACATCTCTTCTTTTGGCCTCACACAGAAGTTGAAGTTTTAAAATACAGTCAATATCATCAGTTACCCTTTAGTCTGATTTACCTTAATCCTAACTAGATCAGCTTTGTTCATATCTCTAATTGAAGTCTGATCTCTTTTTCAGCTTTTTAAAACAGTTGTTGTATGAGGTAATGCTGACTTTCATGGCTGCAGAACTCTAGCTCTGAGTCTCAGGTGTCACACAGATATCTGAAGTTCTGGGGACTGTAAGAGCTCACAGTCTAGGAACCTTTACAATAAGCCTTCCCATGATAACTAGTGCGCTTGGTTGTTTTCAGAGTTTGCACATCATAGTTAGTCCATATTAGTGAGGCATTGTAATGTGTTTTTCATTTCTGTCTTAGTTCACTCAACATACTGTCTTCAAGTCTATTCACCTAGTTACATGCCTCACAACTTCATTGCCTCTTGCAGCCGCACAGTATTCCATTGTATATATACATCACAGTTTGCCCTTCCGTTCATCAGTTGATGTGCCCTTAGGCCACCACCATTCATTACAGTTTGTGAATACTGCTGCCATAAACACCAGTGTGCAAATGTCATTTGTGTTCCTTCTTTCAGTTCTTCCAAGTATATACCTAATAACAGGGTTGCAGGATGATATAGCCGTCCTCTATTTAGTCTTCTGTGGAACCGTCACACTGCTATCCAGATGGGCTGCACCTCCTACTTCCATACCAGAAGTGAATAGGAAACAGTACTTCCCTCTCTCCAGATTTTTTCCAGCACTTGTATCTTTCTGTGTATTTTTTACGCAGTTTATTCACACATCATACAGTCCATCCTAAGTAAACAAGCAGTGGTTCCTGGTATAATCAAACAGATAGGCACACACCACCACCATCTATAGGAGGACATTTCCGTTTCTTCCTCAAAGAAAGAGGAAGAAGAAGAAAAAACTTTCTAATGAAATGAAATATATAAAATAAAAAACAAAGGGGAAACACCACCACCAATACCAAGAATCTTACACCCCTCTCCTATAGCTCCATCTTATTGACATTTAGCTTTATTGCCTTGGTTACATTTAATGGAAGCATGTTACAATGCTACTGTTAACTATAGACTCTAGTTTGCATTGATTGTGTTTTTTCCATGTATCATCCCATTTTCAACTCCTTGCAATGTTGACATTCATTTGTTCTCCCTCATGTAAAAGCATTCTTATATTTGTACAGTTAAACACCATCACTGACCACTCTAAGTTTTGCTAAGTTGTACAGTCCTAGTCTTTATCTTCTGTCTTTCTTTCTGGTGTCATACACGTCCCTTGCCTTCCTCTTTAAGCCAAACTCACACTCATCTTTGTTCAGTGTACTTACAATATTGTGCTACCGTCAGATAGTATTGTGCTGTCCATTTCTGGATCTATACAATCGGTCTTGTACTCCTTCAGCATCAAATACCCAATCTTTATCCTCTTTCTCCAATCTCTGCCTTCTTTCTATCTCCTGAGAACCTGTGTTCTCAACTTTAGCTCTCAAAATTTGCTTATTAATGTTATTCATATTAGTGAGACCATACAGTATTTGTTCTTTTGTTTTCACACAATATAGTGTCCTCAAGTTTCATGCACATTGTTGCATGCTTCGTGACTTTATTTTGTCTTACCTTTGCATAATATTCCATTGTATGCATATATCACAATTTGTTTATCCACTCGTCTGTTGATGGACATTTGGGCTGTTTCCATCTCTTGGCAATCATAAATAATGCCGCTATAAATATTGGTGTGCAAATGTCTGTTCGTTTCCCTGCCTTCAGTTCCTCTGAATATATACCTAGTAATGGGATTGCTGGATCATATAGAAATTCTATACTTAGCTTCCTGAGGAACTGCCAGACTGCCTTCCAGCGTGGTTGCACATTTCTACACTCCCACCAACAGTAGATAAGTGTGTCTCTTTCTCCATATACTCTCCAGCACTTATAACTTTCTTTTTTTCTTTATAATCACCATTCTAATAAGTGTGAGATGATATCTCATTGTAATTTAGATTTGCATTTCCCTAATAGCCTGTAAAGTTGAGCATCTTTTCATATGTTTTTGAGTCATTTGTATTTCCTCTTTGGGAAAATGTCTGTTCATGTCTTTTGTTGATTTATAATTGGATGTTGTTTGACTTTGTTGTGGTAGGATCTCTTTATATGTTCTGGATAGTAAACTCCTCTCTGATATGTGGCTTCCAAATATTGTCTTCCATTATGTAGACTTCTGACAAAAAAGTCCTTTGATGTATGAAAGTATTCAGTTTTGAGGAGATCCCATTTATCTATTTCTTCTTTCATTGCTTGGCTTTGGGTATAAGGTCCATGAAACCACTTCCTATCACAGGATCTTTAAGGTATTTCCCTGCATTTTCTTCTAAAAGGTTTATGGTCTTAACTCTAATGTTTAGGGCTTTGATCCATTTTGAGTGAATTTTTGTATAAGGTGTGAGATAGGGGCCCTCTTTCATTCTCTTGGATATGGTTATCCAGTTCTCCACACACCTTTTATTTAAGAGGCTGCTCTGTCCCAGTTAAGCTGACTTGACCTCCTTATCAAAGATCAGTTGTCTGTAGATGAGAGGGTCTATTTCTGAATGCTCAATTCAATTTCATTGGTTAGTGAATGCCAGTACCATGCTATTTTGACCACTGTAGCCTTGTAATATGCTTTAAAGGCAGGTAATGTGAGACCTCCTACTTTTCTCTTTTTCAAGATATTTTAAGGAATTCAGGACATCCTGCCCTTCCAAATAAACTTGGTTGTTGGTTTTTTCTGTTTCTGCAAAGTAAGTTGCTGGGATTTTAATTGGTATTGCATTAAATATATAAATTAATTTCGATAGAATTGACATTTTAACTATATTTAGTTTTCCAATCCATGAACACATGATATACCCTTCCATTTATTTAGGTCTTCTTTGATTTATTTTAGCAATTTCTTGTAGTTTTCTGTATATAGGTCTTTTGTGACCTTGGTTAAATTTATTCCCAAATATTTGATTCTCTTGGTTGCTATTATAAATGCAATTTCTTTTTCTTGATTTCCTCCTCAGATTGCTCATTACTAGTGTGTAGAAATTTTACTGATATTTGTGTGTAGGTCTTATTCCCTGCCACTTTGCTGTATTCATTTATTAGCTCTGTTAGCTTTGCTGTAGATTTTTTAGGTTTTTCTATATGGAGTATCATGTCATCTGCAAACAGTGAAATTTTTAATTCTTCCTTTCAAATTTGGATGCCTTTTATTTCTTTTTCTTGTCTAATTACTCTAAGTAGAACTTCCAGTGGTGAATAACAGTGGTGACAGTGGACATCCTTGTCTCGTTCCTGATCTTAGAGGGAAAGCTTTCAGTCTTTCCCCATTGAGGATGATGTTAGCTGTGGGTATTTCATATGTTCCCTTTATCATGTTGAGGAAGTTCCTTTCTATTTTTATACTTTGAAGTGTTTTCATCCAGGAGGGGTGTTGAATTTTGTCAAATGCTTTTTCTGCATCAATTGAGATGATCATGTGGTTTTTTCCACTTTGATTTATTGATGTGATGTATTATACTATTGATTTTCTTGTGTTGAACCAGCCTTGCATACCTGGAATAAATCCCACTTGATTATGGTGTATAATTCGTTTAACGTGCTGCTAGATTCCATTTGTGAGTATTTTGTTGAGCATCTTTGCATCTGTATTTTTTAGAGAGATTGTTCTATATTTTCTTTTCTTGTAGTATCTTTGTCTGGCTTTGGTATTAGGGTTATGTTGGCTTCATGGAATGAGTTAGGTAGCCTTCCCTCCTCTTCAGTGTTTTTGAAGAGTTTGAGCAGGATTGGTGCTAATTTTTTCTTGACTGTTTGGTAGAATTCACATGTGAAGCCATCTGGTCCTGGACTTTTCTTTTTGGGGAGCTTCTTGATGGCTAATTCAGTCTCTTTACTTGTGACTGGTTTGTTGAGGTCATCTATTTCTTCTCCAGTCAGTGTTCGTTGTTCATGCCTTTCTAGGAAGTTTTCCATTTCATCTATGTTGTCTAGTTTATTAGCATATAGTTGCTCATAATATCCTCTCATTACATCCTTTATTTCTGCGGGGTCAGTGGTTATGTCCCATCTTCCATTTCTGATTTTACTTATTTGCATCTTCTCTCTTTTTTTGGTCAGCCTAGTTAAGGGTCCATCAATTTTATTGATTTTCTCAAAGAACCAACTTCATGTTTTGCTGATTTCCTTGATTCATATTCCCAATTTCATTTATTTCTGCTCTGACCTTTGTAATTTCTTTCCTTTTATTTGCTTTTGGGTTAGTTTGTTGTTGTTTTTCTAGTTCTCCCAAGCGAACAGTTAATTCCTCAATTTTTGCTCTTTCGCTTTTTTAATATAAGCATTTAGGGCAATAAATTTCCCTCTCAGCACTGCCTTCGCTGCATCCCATAAGTTTTGATATGTTGTATTTTCATTTTCATTTGCCTCAATATAGTCACTGTTTTCTCTTGTAATTTCTTTCTGACCCACTGGTTGCTTACGAGTGTGTTGTTTAGCTTCCAATGTATTTGTGAATTTTCCAACCTTCCACCTGTTAATTGACTTCTAACTTCATTCCAATGTGATCCTCCAAAGTGTTTTGTATAATTTCAATCTTTTAAAATGTATTGAGAATCACTTTGTGACCCAACATGTGATCTGTACTGGGGGATGATCCATGGGCACATGAGAAAAATGTGTATCCTGCTGTTGTAGAATGTAATGTTCTATAAATGCCTGTTAAGTCTAGTTCGTTTATCATGTTATTCAAAATCTCTATTTCCTTATTAATCCTTTGTCTAGGTGTTCTATCCATTGATGGGAGCAGGGAATTGAAGTCTCCAATAATTATATTAGAGGTGTCTCCTTCTCCCTTCAGTGTCATCAGTGTGTGCCTCATATATTTTGGTGCACTCTGACTAGGTGGCTAAATATTTATGAGTGTTCTGTCTTCTTGATGAATTATTCCTTTTATTAATACATAATGTTCTTTGTCCCCTTTAATTGTTTTGTACTTGGAGTCTAATTTGTCTGATATTTATATAGCTATCCTTGCTCTTTTTTGGTTGTTTGCATGAAATATATTTTTTGAGTCTTTCTCTTTCAACCTATTTTTGCCCTTGGGTCTAAAGTGAGTCTCTTGTAGATAGCGTATAGCTGGTTCCTGTTTTTTAATCCATTCTGCCAGTCTATGTCTTTTTGTTGTGGATTTAATTAACATTTATTGTTATTACTGTAAAGGCAATACTTTCTTCTACCATTTTGTATTTTGTATTTTACAAATCATGTCTTTTTTTTTTCCTCCCTCTTTTTACTCTTCCTGATAGTCTTCATTTCTTCACTCTTTTCCAAACCTTTCTCTCCTGTCCTTTCCTATTTGCCTGGAGTGTTCCCTTTAGTATTTCTCGTAGAGCATGTTTCTTGTTTACAAACTCTCTCAGTGTCTGTCTGAAAATATTTTAAACTCTCTGTCATTTTTGAAGGACAGTTTTGCTGGATATAGAGTTATTGGTTGGCAGTTTCTCTCTTTCTTAAATATATCATACCACTGCTTTTGCACCTCCATGGTTTCAGCTGAGAAATCTGCATATAGTGTTATCAAATTTCCCTTGGGTGTGATGGATTGCTTTTCTCTTGCTACTTTCATAATTCTCTTTGATGGTCTGGAGTGGGTCTAGTTGGATCTATACTGTGTAGGTTATACTCTGCTTCTTGGATCTGTAATTTTATGTCTTTCATAAGAGATGGGAAATTTTCAGTAATTATTTCCTCTATTATTCTTTCTGCCCTTTTCTCCTTCTGTTTTCCTTTTTGTGCTCCCATAACACATATATTTGTGCGCTTCATATTGTCATTCAGTTCCCTAGGACCCTGCTCATATTTTTCCATTCTTTTCCTTGTCTGTTCTTTTGTGTATAGGATTTCAGATGTGCTGTCCTCTAGTTCACTAATCATTTTTCTGCCTGTTAAAAGATGCTGTTGTATGTCTCTGTTGTGTTTTTTATCTCTTCTATTGTGCCTTTCATTCCCATAAATTCTGCCATTTGGTTTTCAAATTTTCACATTCTTCTTTATGTTCACTCAATTTCATTAGATCTTTCATCTCTTTTGCCATATCTTTCCTTGAGTCTTTGATTTGATTTTTTATTTTGATTTTGCATGTTTATTTGAACATCTTTATTAATTAGTTGTTTCAACTTCTGTATCTCATGCAATTTTTTTTTCCTTTGGGTCATATCTTATTTTTTCCTAGTGTGACTTTAACTCTTTGCTAGTTTCTAGGCATCTGATTTCCTTGTTTAATTCTTTCTGGAGGTCATTTTCCCTCCTTTACCTAGGGTTTTCTTGTTGGTTGCCTTTGTTCTCTACCTGTTCCTTGGCATTCATTTCAACTTACTTAGCATAGGTTCTGTTTAACTGATCAGAATTCATTAGCTCTTGTTTTTCTGGTTCTTGCCCACCTAAATGGAACTTTTTTTTTGAGTTGGTTCTCCCCCTGTACGATTGACCTCATTCACATTTTCCCAGACCAGACAGGCCGGTTCCCAGGAGGTGGGTATAATCAATATCAAATTTCCCTGAGGGTGAGACCCAGCAGGTTGTCAGACTTTCCTGTGAATTCTGTCGACTCTGTGCTTTTCCTATGCTGCTCAGCAAATGGCACTTGTCAGCACGCAGCTCCCCGTGGGCATAAAGTGATGTGGTGCCTTTAACTCAAAGCAGATCCTTCCTTTCCAGGGGTGAAGTTGAGACAGAGACTGAGGTTGAAGACAAGCTTAATCTGTTTCTGTTTTCCAGCTCCTGGGTCTTGGATTCTCTGAAGGAGGGCCACCAGTTGAGCTGGGCCCTGCCCCCTTTGCTTAGGGAAGATACACCATTTAGGAAATTATCTCACCCACTTAACTCATTACTTTGTCTTTCAGACTTCTCTTAACTCAGCCCTTGCCTGGGTCCTGCTGACAATTGAAAATGCCTGAGGCTTTCTCTATTGAGTTACTTAGAATAGTTCAAAAAAAGGGGAAAAAAAAGAAATCCCTTTTCAGAGCCAGTCCCCAGCCCCCAAGTTTTACCCATCAAGAACTGGACTTTGTACTTGGCTCTTTGTGCTCCCCTTCTTGGGACGCAGCCACTTTCAGTACTCTAAGCTTGGCTGATTCCAAAACCTCCATCTTTATTCTTTTTATTTTATTTTTCCATCAACCCCAGCTCCTCTCTGTGGGAACTTGGAGCTTGGCTGAGCTACCTTCCCTTGTTCCTAGTAGAGAGTACTTAAAGATAGTTCTTTAGGCAGTTGTCATCTTCATCTGGCTAGTTACTTTGTCTCTCAGACCTAACTTAATTCTGCCCTTGCCTGGGGCAGTGCTGTAGCCTGGGAAGGCCAGCAGCTCTATCTAATGGACTTCTAAGAAGTTATAAAAAGAAAAAGCAGAAGAAAGGGAAAAAAAAACCCTTTTCAGAGCCGGACCCCAGACCGCCTAGGTTTGCCAGTGAAGAACCAGTTAGTACCTGGCTCGATGTGCCCCTTTTCTTGGGGCCCAGCCCTTTTCCAGTATTTTGAGCTTGTCCAACTCCAAAAACCTCTTTTTTTGCTTTTTTTTCCCCCGCTCCATCAGTCCTGCCTACTCTCTGCTGGCACAAACCTCCTGGTTCCTTTCATGCTTGTTCCAGGTTTTTCTGTGCTCAGAGCTTGTATTCAGCAGTCAGAATTTGTTAATTAATTCCACAGTTGGAGCTTGGTTGAGCTACCTTCCTTGTTCCAAGTAGAGAGGGCTTCTTTTCCCCTTGGGGAACCAACTCCAAGACATTCGGCTGTGTTGGGGGGGAGTGGCACCAGCCTCCATGGCTTGAGAGTCTTAACAGTTCTGCATGGGCTCTCAGCCATTCCACCCATTCCAGATTAGTGTACAATGTGTGTCTGGTCACAGAAATCACCCAAGCAGCTGTTCATGACAGTTCCTGGTCATTTACTTGCTGCCCTAGAGGTCTATCTAAATTCCACACCTCACTATGCTGACATCTTAAATCACCTAGTTATATTAACAATGAATACTATAATCCATGTCCTCGTGATTTCTCATCTGGACTATTTTAGCAATAGCAACTCATATTGTCACTATTCCTTTAGCTTTGCTCCCCATCGCTGGCGGAATGGTATGTTAATATTTGCATATGACCTTGTCATAGTAATTCTTACATTTCATGAATGGCTTCACTTTATTTACAGAATAAAGCCCTAGTTCCTTCACAGAATGTACAGATTTTTAATGATCTGATTCCCTGCCAGTTCTTTGTCGTTATTTGCCTGTTCTTCCATTTCATTTTATCACTTATAGTTCTCCAAATGAAGAATCAATCAAGCTCTTCTCCTCCTTCAGAATGTTCACTCATTCAGGTTTTTGGCATAATTTAGTTCCTTTTTGATTGTGGTACTGGGCTCCCCATTTTCTTGCTAGCTGTTGGCCAGAGATTGCTCTCAGATCCTCTGGGCCATGTTCAGGCCAGTACTCTCACAACATTGCAACTTCCTTCTTGAAAGCCAGCAGGACAGTCTCCTTCCAATATGCTGCTACAAACACCCTGTCTTATGTAATGTAACCTAAAGGGATGTAAGCTAGCCAAGGGAATAATTGAACCCATATGTTAAGGGGAGGCATTTATACAAGCTGTGTACACCAGGAGGCAGAATCTTGTGGGCTCATCTAAGAATACTGCCTACCACAGGTAAATGTAGGAGTCCTTGGAACTTTTTAGGATCTGTTTTTTTTCCTTTTTATCTTTAATAATTGGAAAGTTTGTAAGAGTGTTCCTTCCTATATATCTGCTTTTATAAACTATATTGGTTATTCAGTAGGCCCTTTCAATCTGGCAACTCATGTCCTCCAGTTTGGGGAAGATTTTTGTGTTTATGTCAGTGGTGATTTCTTCCCTTCTATTTTCCATCTTCTGTGTTTTCTCGAACTCCTATTATTTGAAAGTTAGACCTCTTGGACTAGTACTTAAATTTTATTATATAGTTTCCATCTCTACTTCTTGCTCTATTTTCTGGGTGATTTATTCACATTTATTTTTCATTTCTTCTAGATGTATTATCTTCTCATCCCCTTAATGTTATCAGTGATGGTTTTTTGACCTTTATTCTCCGTGTATAGTCTGTGTTTCCTTTATATTATTATTATTTTTTCTGTTTGTTTTGTTCTCTATCCTTCCTGTTAGGGACTTTATTCAGATGGTTGTTAGAACCTGAATATCTGTTTTATTGTTTAGAACATGGAGCTAAAAAGTGGACTGAAAAGTCTGAGAATGTCAGTGTTATTTGTTGACTTTGAACTCTATAGAGTGATCAGGCCTAGCCTGGTTTGGGGAAACCCTAATGTCAGTATCTTGAGGCTTTTCCTTGGGGTTACTCAAGATCTTCAGGAAAAAGCCCTTATTCTGGAGGACAGAGGCCTGGCTGCTAACAGTCTGTGAACTGAGTTGGGGAGGGGCTGGAGAAATGTCAGCATGTAGTTACTTAATATCTTGTTTTGGCATGGTAGTCAGCATTCAGCAGTTCCCCAACAGCTGCCTAAACTGAATTGGGAAGGGGAACCTTTTCCAGTTAGTAGAGATCTGACCACTACTCAAAAGCTTTTGTCTAGTCCTTATTTTAACCTTCCTGCCACTTCCCCTCAGTATTTCACTTCCAGTTCCAGAGAAGCCAGGAACTCACAGTTCTTGAACAATTTTAGAATTCTGAAGTTTAAACTGAGTTATTTCTTAGCTTTCCCTCTCATGGCTTAGTGTTTTGTAATTATGATTCTGCCTTCCAGTCAAAATTTTGCTGCCTTGTCTCTTCTCCTTCTTCCTATGTTTTTGTATTTATCTCATTTAAAAAATCCCTCTGCTGTAATTTTCTTGAGATTTCTGGAGGAATGCCATTAGATGTGTATATTTACGCTGTCGTCTTAGCTCAGATGTTCCTCATTGTTCTGTAATGTGTCATGTATTGTATATTAAATTATGGTTGCTTTTAATTATCATTGCTTTGTACTATGTTTATCCTTTTTGGTTATAATTCTGTGTTTAGCGCTACAAAATCTGTTAGTTTTATAATGTTTATACTCTGTAGGTATATTGGGTGCATAAACTTAGGAAATTATGAGACCATTTCTGTTAATGTTGGCTTTATTTCACAGACCTTTTTTTTAAACGCATGATTTTATTAATAAGAACTAGCTGAGTTTAAAATCCAAATGCTGGGACATTATTATCACGCAGTGAAGACATTGTGTTCTTTTTTTCCTCAATGAAGACGGAAGTTGCTGAAGATCCTCAACAAGTTTCAACTGTTCATCTCCAACTAGGATTGCCGCTGGTTTTTATTGTTAGTCAACAAGCTACATATGAAGCTGATAGACGAACTGCGGAATGGACTGCTTGGCGCCTTCTGGGAAAAGCAGGAGTTTTGCTCTTGTTGAGGTACCATAGAAATAGAATATTTACTGTATTTAGCAAAACACTAATATTTTACTCATCTGTAAATATGCTAATCTATTCAGTTGTAAATAAACTCAAATTTCTAATAGATCCCAGGATAGTTAGAACCAGTTGCTGAGCTAAAGTCTATACATTAATTATAAGCTTGATTAAAATTTAGACTTTTAAATCTTGCAGAAAAATGGAGGCTAGACATTCTTGTCTGTATTTATGTGTGAAATTTCTCAGTCACTAAATTTTATGTAGTCTTTTTGCATAAATTTTGTTTAGTATAAAAATTACAGTTTTATTCTAGATCGTCATCATAGATGGCTATTATTATCAGATTAGCAACATAAAATGTTTATTTCCATTTTGAAAAAGGGACCTTTTGGAAGTGAACATTCCTCAGCATGCTAATATGGTCTTCAAAGGAGAAGAGGTTAGTTATTTTATTTATTGGTCTACGATGTCTGCATATTCAAAGAAAACAAATACATGTGATCCTAAAAGGAATACTTATTGTGGAAAATAAAAAATTCATAAATTGCCACTTCTTAAAAAATAATTGCTGTTAACATTTTGGTGTCCGTGTTTATAAGTCTGTCTCTCTTCCCATGTACGTATATACATACCACACATATATATTCATGTACATAAATACATTTTTAAAGAAAATGGGGATCATGCTATATAACCAACTTTTACTTAAAATTATATGGTCTTTTTTCATGTTAACTTGTTCAGTTGATATGTCATGATTTATTCAATGATATCTACACTGTTAGATATTTAGATTGTTTGATTACTTGCTATTTTGTTATGTTGTCTTTGTATCCTGTTTTGAACATAATTGATTCTTTTCTTTGGTTCAGTTCCTGGAAGTGATGTTTGTTACAGGAGATGGAAATTTTTAAGGCTTTAAAATATACGTTATCAAATTGCCTCCAGAAGTGGTACACTTTTACCAGCAAAGTTGGAATTCCTTGTTTCTCATATCTCTTTGCCAATACTAAGCATTAACATCTTAAAAAAAAACACTTTTCTATAGGCAAAACAAAAATTTTTGTTTTACTTTGTATGTCTTTGATTACTAGTAAGGTTGAACATTTTTTAATACATACAGGCCATTCATATTTCTTTTGTAAATTCTGTTAATGTCCTTTACCCATTTTTTTTCTGTTAAAGAGTCTGCCTTTTTTCTTAATTATTAAAAACTTTTTATTTTTAACGACTTCTAAATATTATATAAATTCGCTAAATTGTTGGTTAATATGTTTAAGAACTGCCAGAGAGTTTAGATTTAGATTTTTTTGCCTAAGGCCATGGTAATAGTGAGCAAAGAATTTTAAAAGGGCAAATTGGAAAAAGTTTTTGAGAAGCATAGCATTGTTCAGATATGTGTTAATATGTGGCATGTATGGCCCAGCTTTTTACCCAGATAATGGTAAAAAGGGTGGAATCTTCTGAAGCCATTTATAACAATTAGAGAACTTTAAATAAGAAAGTATAAGGAATTAGGTTTTATAGAATTAAAGTTCACTCTGTTTTTTTCAGTTTCAGTGCCTAAAATTGTTAAAACATAGTAAGAATAATTTTTCATATTGTAAGGTAAGATAGATTGTGTATTAGATACTATCTCTGTAAAGAAACATGCTTTCTGGTAAAGGGTACAATAGGTTTTTCTCACAGTCTCTTTGTTTGAAAACAATGCAAATATTGTTTATTTCCTTAATCAGAGTAACAGTATTGATACTGGGAGAGTATAAACACCTGTTCTCCCTCCCTTCCCTGTAGGCCTTCTGACACAGAGTTTGAGGGTCCCTAAAGTACCAGTACTTAGTGCACAGATAGTATTGTATGTTCATATTGCTATATTATAAGCCTTATAATGGTTTGTAACAGTTATTAACCATTTATGTTAGCATTATATTAGTTCTTCAGGTATTTTTTTCCTATGGCAATGATTAGCGGTATGTTTATATATATATATATATATATATATATATATATAGTTTTTTTTTTTTTTTAGGGTTGGGGAGGTGCATGGTCCGGGAATTGAACCCGATTGACAATATGTTTTAATTTGTTAAGCTGCCAGAATGCAATATACCAGAAATTAATGGCTTTTAAAAAGGGAATTTAATGTTACAAGTTTGTAATTCTAAGGCCGTAAGTACATCCTAACTAAGGCATCCAGAGAAAGATACCTGGGGAAGGCACATGGCCGGCATCTGCTGGTCCTTGTTCCCGGTTTCGTTGCTTCCAGCTTCTGATGCCAATGGTGTTCACTCTAAGCGTCTTTGGCCTTCACTTAGCTGCTCTAGGACACAACTCTGGGTTTCATCGCTCAGCGTCTGCTGGGGCCAGAGATTTCTTCTCTTCAGGTTGTGACTATTTCTGTGAGCCCTTGCTTGGCACCTGGGCTATTTGTCTCATTCTCCAAACATCTACACTGGCTTTGCAGTGTCTCCAAAGTGTTTCCCCTTTTAAGGGACTAGCAAACTCATTAAGACCCACCTGGAATGGGTGGAATCAGCTTCATCTAATCTAAAGCTCACACCCACAACTGGACATGCCGCATCTTCCTGGAGATAATGCCATCAAAATCTCAAACCCACAGGGAGCACGACACCTCCATGGAGATAGTCTAATCAAAAGGGTTTCCGCCCTACGATATTAAATCATAATTAAAGGACATGGCTTTTTTGGGGTATATAACACTTTTTTCATACCAGCACACAATATAAACCTAAGAGTCTATGCTGTAGAATTGTACTGTCTTATTCAAATTCCATGTTAACTCTGGGCAAATGACGTGACTTCTGTATGTCTCCATTTTTTTCCATTGTAAAGTGGATATAATATATGTACTTTAGAGTCTTGTTAGGTCAGTATATTTAATGAAATAATGTAAAGTGCTTACATAGTACAGGGCCCAACACATTGTAAGCTCTTAACAAATATTAATGAGTATTCATTAATGCGATATGTATTTTTAAGTATCTGTTCTATTTGAAGCACATTCCTAGGCCCTGGGTATATAGCACTGAACAAAACCCAAGGTGCTGCCCTTGTGGAGTTAATATGCTAGTAGCAGGAGTCAGGTAAAAGATAAGTACAGCTATCACGTCAGATGGTATTAATGGCAATAGAGAAAAACAAAAACAAATTAAGGGTAGTCATGGCAGACCTTATAAGTGAAAACAAAGCAGAAATCTTACAAAAGCAGGGGGGAAGTGAGCCTGTGGATTGGTGGAGAAAGTGTTCCAGGCAGAGAGAACATAACTGCAGAGGCCTTAAGTATGGAGTCTTTTGCATATTAGGATAGTATTATTAGGAATAGTACTAATGCCCAGGATTGTTCTGTGTATCTGAGGGGTTTTTTTTGGGGGGGGGGGATGCATGGTCAGGGAATCGAACCCAGGTCTCCCACATGAAAGGCAGGCATTCTACCACTGTACCACCCGTGCACCCTGTGTGTATCTAAGTTTTTAGAAGCCCTTTATATTCCTTTCTTAAAAATTTTATTATAATACGCTTCAAACATACAGAAAAGTAGAAATAGAATGAACACCCATTTACCTACTACCTAGATTCAGCAATTAACATTTTTTTAACTTCTTATTTTGACATACTTTCAAACTTACTGGACAGTGATAAAAATAATACAGACTGTATCCAGAGGCCTCCAGCATACCCCTATCGCCCCAGTACCCGTACCCACCAATTTTCACACTTTTAACCGCATTTGCCATATCATTCTATTCGATGCATTTCTGTATCCGTCAGTCTGCTGTCTATTTATGAATCCATTTTCTGCATCCCTGAATGTGGGTTGCATACATCGTGCTCCTTCAGCACTTAATACTTTTTCACAACACAGATGTAACCCACAGATGATGTCAAAGAAGAAATCACAAAAAGAGTACAAAGTATAGAATTGCGTTATGTAAATTTGAAACCGGCAGCACTGATAGATGGAGATGACAGTCAGAATGGTGGTTACCTTTAAGGAGATTCGTAAGAAGGAGGGACAAGAAGAATCTCTGTCTGAGGGGCTGGTAGTGTTCTCTTTTAATCCGAATGGTGGGTACGCGGCTGTAGACTTAGAATATTCTTTTCTGTGTGATTGTCATACCTTAATAAAAAAGCTTACCACAACCATTCCCACCTATGTTTAGCTGTTTAGATTAGCTCCATGATATTTCTGCTGGGGTAAAACATTTCTTGTGTTAAAATTAATATTAAAGATGAAGATATGTGAGGTAAAAGAACAAACATGTGGAGCTCTTTTATGGCTTTATTTTAATTATAGTCAGGGATTACGTACTAAAATAATCCAGTTATTAAAAATTTCATGTTGGGTGTTAGTGAAAGAAAGCTTAATGGAATTAAGTTGCATTCAGTAGAATAGAATTTGATATTCCTAAGATCATCTGGGGACAGAGCATAATTTTTGTCTTTATGGCTAAGCAGGCAATTGATCTTTTTAGTAGAATTATTTTAGATGAAGTATTTATTTTGAATGATATTATTGTGGAATACCAAAATAATTTTGTGTGGCTCTGTTTGCAATAAAATTGTATATATTTCCATTTTATATTAAGGTAGATTTGCTGTTATATGTGAAATGTTTCACAGACTTCGATATAATGCAGTTATGACGGGAAGTGAATGAAGCTTTTAATCCCTCTTTTTTTGTCATCGTTTTCAATAGTGCATACCAGTTTTATATAAATATGACTTGGATACTTTTCTTTTCATATTGATTGTGGGGTTATTTTCATTTAATTTTAAAATTGAAGCTCAAAGGTTTCGTTTCATTTTGGTGCCAAAGATGAAACACGTATTTTTTTTTATTAAAATGCTTTGCATTTTAGTCATGTTTTCTAAATAAATGTATTTCTAGGGGGTGCCAGTGGAATTTTTGGTGCTGC
This sequence comes from Myrmecophaga tridactyla, assembly GCA_004026745.1. Classification (NCBI taxonomy): domain Eukaryota; kingdom Metazoa; phylum Chordata; class Mammalia; order Pilosa; family Myrmecophagidae; genus Myrmecophaga; species Myrmecophaga tridactyla. The sequence goes on from PVIY010034460.1 coordinate 21,047, forward strand.
ATGACATTGATTTACTGATAGCCCGTGTGGAAAGTAACGTGCACATTGAGGAAGCCCGGGAGGATGAAGGAGGTGAAGATGAGGACGTGGAGGTTGCAGACATGGGTAACACATTGGTCCTTCCTTCTGTCCCCACCCTGCCCAGCACCCATGGTCAGTGATTGTTCCAGTGGATCCGCTTCCTTGTAGAAGATATTCACAGTCAAGCCGTTTAAAAGGAGTCTAAAGACATTTATTTTTGAATCCTATTTTATCAGTTGGAGGAGGTGAGGAGATAGAAGAATGCCGTGGGGTGTATATGTGCGGCGATGCGCGCGCCTTTGTACGCGAGCCTAATTCTAGTATTTCTTTTGCAACTCTATCCCCTCCCACCCCCTCACATCCCCTCCCCCGCTTCTTTTTTTGGACTGAACTTCCTATGTCTATAGCCCACAACTGGCCGGTAATTATTGTGTGATTTTGCGCCCACATCCATAAATTTTCTCTCTTTGTCTCATTTGTATGTGCATAGGAAAAAATAGGTCAAGATGTTGAGGAAAGAGTTGTGTTCTTACTTTCTGTAAGAGTAGAACACAAAGGAAACGGCTCCCGTAGGAAATGGCATAGGATGAGTCAAAACGAAAAGGACTCTTTCCACAAAAGAGCCACATGAAAAAAAAAACCACTTATAGTTAAAAAGAAGGGTGTGTAATGAGTACGAGGAAAGGTAAAGCTTGAGTGAATAAATTCGCGAGTGAGAAAGTAGAGGAAAGAGGTAAAGGACACTTTGGAACAAGATTAAGAGGAGTAAAGAACTAACAGCTTTTGGGAATAAAAGGATTGGCAGAAAAACAGAACAATTGGGAATAAGAAGGAAAAAACCATATAGTAAATAGAATAGATCTTTACTAATTTTGGTATTGAGGGCATAAATTTTTAGTTTTTTGGAACAGGGTGTTTAAAAGGACCTTAAAGTTACTATAGTGCAGCCCTTAATATTTCACAGATTTGAATACTGAGGCCCAGTGAGTTCTGTGACATTGGAGTCACACAGCTAGAAAATGGCTGGGATGGTTCTGAAATCCAGATGTAGCATTCTGTTTTATGGTATGAGTGATCTCTGGAAAATAATACCTTAGTTCTCTGATAATATAAGTGATTGTCTGGAAAACCATACTTTAGTTCTCTGAATGCATGGTTTTCCCTCCATCTCTCCCTTTCTTTTTAATGTGTTGTTACAGAGAATTTTGAACATAGCATAAAGTAGACAGGATAATAGAATGATTCTTGTACCCATCACCTGGCCCCAAGTACCATAAACCCACGACGAATTCTGCCCCATCTACTTCCTATTCCTGATTATTTCATAGCAAATTCCAACCATGATATAATATCATCCATAAATATTTCACTATTTCAGAAATGTAAGGATCCTCCTTTTAAAATTAATGTAATTAATACTATTATCAAAAGGAAAAACTAACAATAATTTCTTAATATCAAATGGCCAGTCATTGTTCAAATTTCCAATTGCATTATGCTCTTTCGTGCCTCTGTGCCTGTGCACGCAGGTTCCCTTTGCTTTGTATGCCTCTACCGCCTCCCTAGCTAAGTTTCCCTTGTATTTTAATATTCAGCTAGTATCAACTCCTCTGGGAAGCTATTACTATCTTTTTAATCAAGGTAGATGCCCCTTCTCTGTTCCCATACCATCCATACACAGAATGTTTATCATTGAAAATAAGTTTTTGTAACAGCTGGATGAACATGTGTGTATGTATACACACATACATATGTACACATGCATATATGTGCATACATGTGTATATATCAATGAATGACAAGTTTTTACATATTCAGAATCAATCCATCCATAGCTCTCTGCATTTAGGATAAAATCCAAAATTCTTTTTTTAAAATTTTTTTATTGAATAGTATAACACATATACAAAGCAAAAAAAAAAAGCAATAGTTTTCAAAGCACTCTTCAACAAGTAGTTACAGGACAGATCCCAGAGTTTTTCATGGGCTACCATATGATCTTCTCAGATTTTTCCTTCTAGCCCCAGAATATAGGAGGCTAGAAGAATAAATTTTTTTTTATCACCACAATCGATTTTTTCTTTCTTTTTTTGTGAAAAAATAACGTATACAAGAAAGCAAATTTCAAAGCACAGCACCACAATTAGTTGTAGAAAAGACTTCAGAGTTTGATGTGGGTTATAATTCCACAATTTTAGGGTTTTACTTTTAGCTGCTCTAAGATACTGGAGACTGAAAGAGATATCAATTTAATGATTCAGCAATCATATTCATTTGTTAAATCCTATCTTCTCTGTATAACTCCACCATCACCTTTGATCTTTCTTTCCCTTTTTTTAGGGGTGTCTGGGCTATGGCCATTCTAAATTTTTCATCTTGGAAGGGTCTGTCACTAATATAGAGTAGGGAGATGGAACTATCTGATGTTCTGAAGAGGCTGGGCCCTCTAGGTTTCAGGACTTATCTGGTCCAGGGACCCATCTGGAGGTCGTAGTTTTCTGGAAAGTTACCCTAGTGCATGGAACCGTTGTGGACTCTTATATTGTCCTAGGTGTTCTTTAGGATTGGCTGGAATGGTCCTGGTTGGGGGTTGGCAGGTTATGATAGGTAGCAAGGCCTGCCTGAAGCTTGCATAAGAGCAACCTCCAGAGTAGCCTCTCGACTCTATTTGAACTCTCTCTGCCACTGATACTTTATTAGTTACTTCTTTTCCTCCCTTTGATCAGGATAGAATTATTGACCCCATGATGGGTACCAGGGCTGAATTCATCCTTGGGAATCATCTCCCATGTCGTCAGGGAAAATCCAAAATTCATTATCTAGCCAACATTTAGCCTTGCCTTTTCTCATACCGTTTATTCCTTCTACTACTTGTTTTTATCAAATTTGCTTTTCCTTAGTACCTAGGGTATGCTAAGCCCTTTTTTTGGTTATAAAATTTTGTACAAATCTAAACTATTTTTATTTGCTAGAGATGGATTTTTGGTAGGCAGCAACATCTGACATCTTGAGGAAGTACTTAAGAATGGGGGTAAATCCCACTGATAATTACAATTTCAGATTGATAATCAGTTGAAATATTTTTTCAACCACAGTAAAATGCCCAGGTGAAGTGCAAGAGGAAAGGTGGCATGGATTGTATTTTACTGCTCACAAGTTATGACAGTCAGACATCTCTGACAAGTAATTGGCTCAAACATTTGAAGGAAAGATCTTGGCAGAGAATGTCACCCGCTTGAACCTTGGGGGGTCACAACACAGTGACTGGGTGAAGTTGTCACATTGGTTTTCCAATGCAGTCCATTCTTTTTCTAGTTTTTTTTTATTAATTTTTATTTTTTAAATTTTTATTGATGAAACAACGTACAAGCACATACATTTTTAATATACAAACATTCCACACATGGTATGCAATCATTGGCTCACAGTATCATCACATAGTTGTATAGGCATTACCATGATCATTTTTAGAACACTTACCACTCCAGAAAAAGAAATATAAAGAAAATAGACAATACTCATCCATACCATACCTCTTACCCCTCCCTCTCATTGACCACTAATATTTCCATCTGCCTAGTATATATATATTTTTAATTTTAACATTTGTTCCCCCTATTATTTATTTATTTTTAATCTATATCTTTTACTCATCAGTCCATACTGTAGATAAAAGGAGCATCATACACAAGGTTTTCACAATCACACTGTCCCATTGTGAAAGCTATATCATTATACAATCATCTTCAAAAAACGTGGCTACTAGGAACACAGCTCTACAGTTTCAGGCACTTCCCTCCAGCCTCTCCAATATACCTTAACTAAAAAGGTGATATCTAAATAATATATAAGAATAACCTCCAGGATAACGTCTTGACTCTGTTTGAAATCTCTCAGCCACTGACATTTTATATTGTCTCATTTCTCTCTCCCCCTTTTTGGTCATGAAGGTTTTCTCAGTCCCTTGATGCTGAGTCCCAGCTCATTCTAGGATTTCTGTCCCACATTGCCAGGAAGGTCCACACCCCTGAGAGTCATGTCCCACATAGAGAGGGGGAGGGCGGTGAGTTGGTTTACCATGTTGGCTGAGAGATATAGGCCACATCTGAGCAACAAAAGAGATTCTCTGCGGGTGACTCTGAGGCCTAATTTTGAGTAGGTTTAGTCTGTTCTTTGCAGGGATAAGTTTCATATGAGCCCACAGCTCAGCCCAAGCCTCCAGCTCCACTGCTGAATGATGGAGGTTTCAGGATACAGGAGACGTCTGAACAAGCATCCAAGGCCAAGTCGCATCCAAGGCCAAGTCACACCCACAGTTGAACAGAGCCCCAGAGTCCTATCTGAGGCTGCAGAACGTAGTCCAGCAAAGAAGCTGCAGCACATATCATATTCTCATGCCCAATCAAAGAAATGAAGGAACTTGGGTCTGGCTGAAGGGATTTGAACTGATTTACATATTCCCTGTTCTGTTATCCCAAGGTTCACCTGGGTAACTACTGATGTCCTTTGGTTCTCCCCACTGAAAAGCACACTCCTGTTAGAATTCCAGATGAAGTTTAGCGTCCACCAACCAAATATGCCCATGGAAGGCGGATTCAGGACTGAGTTACAAGACCAGAGAGAGAGGCAGGGTGAAGCATCCGTTTTGCTAGCATAGGTCACGCTTTGTGCGTGTCTGGAGCTGCAAGCTGACAGCAGTGATTTCCCAATTCTGCAGCTTTCTGATTTGTGGCAGAGGCAAAGCTCCTGTCTTAACCCAGCTCTGCTGTGTGGTTTTGGGAATTGTCCTTGCAAGTTTAGAACTAAGTCTATATATTCACATGCTAAGCTTTTTTATAATTCAGAGCCTTTGCATATGTTATTCTCTTTCTCCATCTTCAAGAATCAAAGCTACTGGAACACAGTTCAACAGTTTCAGGTATTTCCCTCTAGCCTCTTTAATATACTGTAAACTAAAGAGGGATATCTATATAATGCATAAGAATAACCTCCAGGATAATCTCTTGACTCTGTTTGTAATCTCTCAGACACTGAAACTTTAATTTGTCTTATTTCTCTCATCTCAATCCCATGATGCTGGGTCTCGGCTCAACCCAGGAGTTCTATCTCACATTGCCAGGGAGATTTAAAGCCCTTGGAGACCCATGTTGGTGGGGCATGTGAGTTCACCTGCCCAGTTAGTTGGAAGAGAGGCCACATCTGAGCAATGAAAGAGGCTTTCTAGGGTGACTGTTAGGCATAACTATAAGTAGGCTTAGCCTATCCTTTGCAGATGTGTTTCATAGAGGCAGACCCCAAGATTGAGGGCTCAGCCTGTTGAACTGATTGTACCCACTGCTTGTGAGAATATTAGGAATCCCCAGATGGGGAAGTTTAATATTTCCTCCATTCTCCCCATTCCCCCAAGGGGACTTTGCAAATACTTCTTTATTCACTGCCCAAATTCCTTGGATATATTGGGAAGTCACACTAATTTGGACAAACTAATAAGATCTCATGCCCTATTCAGGATTCCATGTTCAGATAAACTGACCATTCAAATTAAATTAGATAATGTGCTACCCAAAATATAAATTTTGTACCAAATAAACATCTCTCCCTTTGGTCTCACACAGAAGTTAAAGTTTTAAGTTATGGACCATATCGTTCTTTCCCCTGTATACTGATTTACCTTAGTCCTAGCCAGATCAGCTTCATTCATATCTCTAGTCAAAGTCTGATCATTTTTTAAACTTTTTTTTTAAAATTACTTATTTTATTTTTTAATTTTTTATTAATTAAAAAAAAATTACAAGAAACACAAACATTCCCAACACATACACTCAGCAATTCACAATATCATCACATAGTTGCATATTCATCATCATGATCATTTCCCAGAACATTAGCATCAATTCAGAAAAAGAAATAAAAAGACAACAGAAAAATATAACAAACAGAAAAAAAAAAATTTTACAGGCCATACCCCTTACTGATCCC